>JAHIAM010001341.1:0-62506 GCA_021605205.1 Aegilops longissima | reverse complement strand
ATTTTTTTAGCATTTAAAAGCTGTTTGATACTTATTTGTGTTTAAAAATGTTCAAACTTGTTTAAATAATAACAGTAATATTTTTTATAAGACAAGAGCATTTAAAAGCTGTTTGATACTTATTTTTTATAAGACGGTGCGCTGGGTGTGGGGGTCGGGCGGCGGTTGAGTAGGGGAATCGAGGGTGCGGGGGTCTCATGCGTGGCCGGTGGATCTGGGGTGCTCGGCAAGCAGGGGGACGGATCTCAAGCGAGGTGGGATAGCGATCGAGATGGAGGGGATCGAGATCGAGTGTCCATGAAATTTAAAATATTCATGATAGTTCAAAAGTACCCATGAAATACAATCGAGAAATGAAGGCTACGATTTAAATACAATCGATCTTAGCTAGCTATCTGCTCACAATCTTCTTGCCCTTCTTTTTCGCAAATGGAGTTCTTCCGTGGAACGGACGCCCTTAGGTAGGGTGGTCCCGCTTCTTCTTGTGGTGTATGCTGCTACTTCATCATCGCTGCCATGTTCGATCCTCGGTCGCCAGACTTGTCGAAGTCCCATGAACACGATTTTCAAGACCCGGATCTCTATCTAGTCATGCGATACGCCAGTCATCCATGCACCTTACGCATCCAAAAATCCGTGGACTACCTGCCCGCGACATATCCGTGAATCGAGATAGTTGTGCACCGTCGTGAGCAAGGCGGCTCTCATAGGGAAATATTCTTTCTCCGCGGCGCCCCACGATTATCGGGCGCTTCCACAGCGGTCAAGCTCCTCTTCAGAGCCCCTGATACATGATTGATGTCGCCCTGGTTGTTTCGCCCTTCAATTAGCATACTCATGTGAATGTACTTCCTCTTCATGCACAACCAGGGGAAGGTTGTACATCCACACAAACACAGGCCAGGTGCTATGTGTGCTTCTCCGCTGCCAAACGGATTGACTCCATCGGTGCTCGCGCCAAAGACGATGTTCCTTGATCGCTCCCAAATTCGAGTCTTCGAGTTCAACGCTGCACCGCTCGCATCCTTAGGGTGACTCAAAGATCTTGTCTTTTTATCTATCTCCGGATCATTTGCGCTATCTTCCCGCTTCTTCTCCTCCCTATCGGCGTGCTAACGCAGGAGCTTTGCTACCTTAGGGTCCGCGAAATAGCGCCGCAGACGAGGAGGATCGGAAAGTACCACACCACTTTTCGAGGAGCTTTCTTCCTCTTCTTGTATCGAGTGACGCCAGACACCGGACATATGGTAGACTCGCGTGCTCGTTCCCGATAAATGATGCAATTGTTCATGCACACATGGTATTTCACGGCGGTAAATCGAGAGGACACACGATTTTCTTCGCCTCCAAACTGGTCGGGCACTTGTTCCCTTGGGAAGACGCTCGCGCTGTAATGACATGTTCTCGCCGGCACGCGCCGGTCATTTTGTGTTTTACCTTCATCTCCGTGGCCATGAGCGCACTTTCAAAGCGGTATCCTTGGGCCTGCATCCTTCATACAATGGAGTAACCGCGCTAACTCAAGTTGATCCATCTTGGCTTTCTCGAGGCAGTTTCATGCGTATCCGCCCGCTTGAGAAGCGGCTCTTGAATATGAGGGTCCTGCACCCAGCCCATCGATGGTCCAGCGTCGCCTTCTCCGCCGCATCATCATCTTCATGATCATGCCCGCCGCCGCTCCGCATCTTCCTCATCATCATGTCCTCGCATCTTCTACATGATGATCGGTACAAGATCACACCGTGATCATCTCCGGGATTCTTCGTCTTCGCCTACCGAGCCGCTGTGGTTGTCTTGCTGCCCTTCCTCATTTCTTGCCCGCCCGCATGGACGACTTCAGTAGTCATCTTCATCACCTTGCCACCGATAGCCATCCATGAAACCACGCAACAGCAGGTGGTCCCGCACCTGTTCGAATCCGGTCCGCAATAAGGCTCTTCAGCTTGCATCTTCGACACGGACATCTTATCTCCGCCTCGCTCTTTTGAAGCATCTCGCCTTCAAGGACCTCAAAACCTATTCACGATGCCTTCGGTCATCGTATGGACTATGGTCGTCAAGGGTAGAGCAAAACGATATTTTAGAACCAAACAAAAATTTGGCATGACTTTCCTAAAAATAGGACCAAAAGAATGCTTAATGCATGCCAAAATTTCACTAAACGGAAATGAATCAACATTCCGCAAAATATTGGCAACTATCGATTTCAAATACCGTACACCTCCAAACACAAACACATATGCAAACACCACAAACATATGCAACACCACTAACATACATAGATCTAGCTAGGCCGTAAAAAGTGAATGTGCACATTGTTGTAAGGAGAACAACCTAAATATAGCTTCCCCTTACTTACCTATTAAAACAAGGTAATTTAACCACTTAATTTGAATGAATCTATGGTGGAAATGAGGTGAAAAGAGGAGGCACCCGAGACAAGGAGGAGGTGGAGAGAATGAAGTGGGGAGAAAGTGAGTGTGGGTAGGAGAGGCTGTCCCAAATATCTTGTTGTTGCCCACTTACTAATGGCGCACCTTCTTGCATGGTGCGCCATTAGTAGTTACCACTACTAATGGCGACTTAAGCAGGATGCGCCATTAGTATGTTTGGATAGGCGCACTAGTTCAAAAAATTTATACTAATGGCGCACCCACCGCCTGGTGCGCCATTAGTAGTTACAACTACTAATGGCGACTTTTAAGCAGTGATGCGCCATTAGTATGTTTGGATAGGCGCATAGTTCAAAAAAGTTTCTATACTAATGGCGACTCACACTTGGTGCGCCATTAGTAGTTACAACTACTAATGGCGATTTAAGGTGGATGCGCCATTAGTATGTTTGGACAAAGCACTAGTTAAATTTTTTTGATACTAATGGCGCACCCAAAGCATGGTGCGCCATTAGTAGTTTAGACTCTAATGGCGATCGATGGTGGTGCGCCATTAGTATATACTAATGGCGCACCATCTTTCCGGCGCCCATTAGTGTCATTCCCATCTATAGCCCTTTTCCTAGTAGTGTCAAGGGTGGCGCCTCTTCCCCATGGACTGGTCCGACTGACTAGGAAAGGGGCACCCCTTCCTTCCTTCTCCTTCTCCTTCCCTTTTTCCTATTCCATGGGAGGTGGAATACTATAGGACTAGGGAGTCCTAGTAGGACTCCACACTTTGGGCGCCGCCTATGAGGGCCGCCTCCTCCTCCCTCCATCTTTATATACGGGCTGGGCACCCCATAGACACACAAGTTTATCATTGATCTCTTAGCCGCAGCGTTCCCCTCCACCATAATCTACCTCGGTCATATCGCAGTAGTGCTTAGGCGAAGCCCCGTGCGGTAGTTTCATCATCACCGCTATCATCTCGTCAGGCCGACGAAGCTTTCACTGGATCATGAGTTCGCGGACGCCACCGAAGCTAAACATGGAGGTGCCATAATGCTCGTACTAAGGATCGGTCGATCGTGAAGATGTACGACTACATCAACCGCATTGTCATAACACTTCCGCTTTCGGTTCACGAGGGTACATAGACAACACTCTCCTCTCGCTGCTATGCATCACCATGATCTTGTGTGTGCGAGGATTTTTTCTGAAATTACTACGCCCCCAACAAAGGGCATCCGAGCCAGTTTATGCGAGATGTTATATGCACGAGTATAACACAAGTGAGTTGTGGGCGATAATAGTCATACTGCTTACCAACATGTCATACTTTGATTCGGCGGTATTGTAGGAAGAAGTGGCCCGGACCGACATTACGCGTACGCTTACGCGAGGCTGGTTCACCGACGTGCTTCGCATACGTGTGGCTGGCGGGTGTCGCTTCCCAACTTTAGTTGAATCAGCAGCATACGCCTGGTCGTTGTTGAAGGTTAAAACATCACATACTTGACGAAAAATCGCTTGTGGTTTTGATGCGAGATAAGAACGGTTCTTGCTCAGCCCGTAACAGCCATGTAAAACTTGCAACAACAAAGTAGAGGACGTCTATCTTGTTTTTGCAGGGCATGTCGTGATGTGATATGGTCAAGGCATGATGCTAAATTTTATTGTGTGAGATGATCATGCTTTGTAACAGAGTTATCGGCAACTGGCAGGAGCCATATAGTTGTCGCTTTATTGTATGAAATGCAATCGCCATGTAATTGCTTTACTTTATCACTAAGCGGTAGCGATAGTCGTAGAAGCAATAGTTGGCGAGACGACAACGATGCTTCAATGGAGATCAAGGTGTCAACCCAAAGGACGATGGTGATCATGATGTTGCTTTGGAGATGGAGATCAAAGGCACAAGATGATGATGGCCATATCATATCACTTATATTGATTGCATGTGATGTTTATCCTTTATGCATTTTATTTTGCTTAGTTCGACGATAGCATTATAAGATGATCTCTCACTAAATTTCAAGGTACAAGTGTTCTCCCCGAGTATGCACCGCTATGTAAAGTTCGTCGTGTCGAGACACCACGTGATGATCGGTGTGATAAGCTCTACATTCACATACAACGGTGCAAGCCAGTTTTGCACACGCAGAATACTTGGGTTAAACTTGACGAGCCTAGCATATGCAGATATGGCCTCGGAACACTGAGACCGAAAGGTCGAGCATGAATCATATAGTAGATATGATCAACATAGTGATGTTCACCATTGAAAACTACTCCATCTCACGTGATGATCGGACAAGGTTTAGTTGATATGGATCACGTGATCACTTATATGATTAGAGGGATGTCTATCTAAGTGGGAGTTCTTAATTAATATGATTAATTGAACTTTAATTCATCATGAACTTAGTCCTGATAGTATTTGCATAACTATGTTGTAGATCAATAGCTCGCGATGTAGCTCCCCGTTTATTTTTGATATGTTCCTAGAGAAAAACTATGTTGAAACAAGATAGTAGCAATGATGCGGACTACGTCCGTGATCTGAGGATTATCCTCATTGCTGCACAGAAGAATTATGTCCTTGATGCATCGCTAGGTGACAGACCTATTGCAGGAGCAGATGCAGACATTATGAATGTTTGACAAGCTCGGTATGATGACTACTTGATAGTTTAGTGCACCATGCTTTACGGCTTAGAACCGGGACTTCAAAAATGTTTTGAACGCCACGGAGCAAATAAGATGTTCCAAGAGTTGAAATTGGTATCTCATACTCATGCCCGTGTCAAGAGGTATGAGACCTTTGACAGTACTTTGCCTACAAGATGGAGAAGAATAGCTCAACGAGTGAGCATGTGCTCAGAATGTCTGAGTACTACAGTCACTTGAATCAAGTGGGAGTTAATCTTCCCGATAAGATAGTGATTGACAGAGTTCTCTAGTCATTATCACCAAGTTACTAGAACTTCATGATGAACTATAATATGCAAGGGATAACGGAAACGATTCCCAAAGCTCTTCGCGATGCTGAAATCGGTGAAGGTAGAAATCAAAAAAAGCATCAAGTGTTGATGGTTGACAAGACCACTAGTTTCAAGTAAAAGGGCAAGGGAAAGAAAGGGAACTTCAAGAAGAATGGGAAGCAAGTTCCCACTCCCATGAAGAAGCCCAAAGCTAGACCCAAGCCTGAAAATGAGTGCTTCTACTACAAAGGAAATGGTCACTGGAAGTGGAACTGCCCGAGATACTTGGCGGATAAGAAGGGTGGCATAGTGAACAAAGTATTTTGGATATACATGTTATTGATGTGTACTTTACTAGTGTTTATAGCAACCCCTCGGTATTTGATACTAGTTCAGTTGCTAAGAGTAGTAACTCGAAACGGGAGTTGCAAAATAAATAGAGACTAGTTAAGGGCAAGGTGATGATGTGTGTTGGAAGTGATTCCAAGGTTTATAAGATCACCATCGCACACTCCCTTTACCTTCGGGATTAGTGTTGAACCTAAAATAAACGTTATTTCGTGTTTGCGTTGAGCATGAATATGATTGGACCATGTATATTGCAATACGGTTATTCATTTAAGTCAAAGAATAATTGTTGTTCTATTTACATGAATAAAACCTTCTATGGTCATACACTCAATATAAATGGTTTATTGAATCTCGATCATAGTGATACACATATTCATAATATTGAAGGCAAAAGATGCAAAGTTAATAATGATAGTGCAACTTATTTGTGGCAATCGCCGCTTAGGTCATATTATGTAAAGCGATGAAGAAACTCCATGCCGATGGGCTTTGGAATCACTTGATTATGAATCACTTGATGCTTGCGTAACCATGCCTCATGGGCAAGATGACTAAGACTCCATTCTCCTAACAATGGAGCGAGCAACCGACTTATTGGAAATAATACATACTGATGTATGCGGTCCGATGAGTGTTGAGGCTCGCGGCGGGTATCGTTATTTTTTGACCTTCATAGATGATTTGAGAAGATATGGGTATATCTACTTGATGAAACATAAGTCTAAAAAGTTTGAAAAGTTCAAAGAATTTCAGAGTAAAGTGGAAAAATCATCGTAACAAGAAAATAAAGTTTCTACGATCTGATCGTGGAGACGAATATTTGAGTTACGAGTTTGGTCTTCAAGTAAAACAATGTGGAATAGTTTCACAAATTCATGCCACCTGGAACACCACAGCATAATGGTGTGTCCGAATGTCATAACCGCATTTTATTTGATATAGTGCAATCTATGATGTCTCTACCGATTTATCACTATCGCTTGGGGTTATGCATTAGAGACAACTACATTCACATTAAATAGGGCACCATCTAATCCGCTGAGACGACACCGATGAACTATGGTTTGGCTAGAAACCTAAGTCGCCGCTTAAAGTTTGGGGTTGCGATGCTTATGTGAAGAAGTTTCAACCTGATAAGCTCGAACCCAAATCGGAGAAGTGCCTTCATAGGATACCCAAAAGAAAATGTTGGGTACACCTTCTATCACGGATTCAAGGCAAGATCTTTTTGTTAAGAATGGATCCTTTCTAGAGAAGAAGTTTCTCTCAAAGAAGTGAGTGGGAGGAAAGTAGAACTTGATGAGGTAATTGTACCTTCTCCGAATTGGAAAGTAGTTCATCACGAAATCTGTTCCAAAGGATGCCTACACCAATTAGTGAGGAAGTTAATGATGATGATCATGAAACTTCAGATCAAGTTACTACCGAACCTCGTAGGTCAACCAGAGTACGCTTCGCACTGTGAGTGGTACGGTAATCCTGTTCGAAGTCATGTTACTAGACCATGACGAACCTACGAACTATGAGGAAGCGATGATGAGCCCAGATTCCGCGAAATGGCTTGAGGCCATGAAATCTGAGATGGGATCCATGTACGAAAACAAAGAATGAAATTTGGTGGAATTGCCCGATGACCGGCAAGCCATTGATAATAAATGGATCTTCAAGAGGAAGACGGACGCTGATGGTAGTGTTACTATCTACAAAGCTCGAATTGTCGCAAAATGTTTTCGACAAATTCAAGGTGCTGACTACGATGAGATTTTCTCACTTGTATCGATGCTTAAAAGTCTGTCCGAATCATGTTAGCAATTGTCGTTTTTTATGAAATTTGGCAAATGGATGTCAAACCTGCATTCCTTAATGGATTTCTTAAAGAAGAGTTGTATGTGATGCAACCAGAAGGTTTTTTGATCCTAAAGATGCTAACAAAGTGTGCAAAGCTCGAGCGATCCATCTATGGACCGCAAGCATCTCGAGTTGGAATATACGCTTGTTGAGTTGATCAAAGATATAGATTTATACGATTTCATGGCGAAGCCCAGATTTACAAGAAAGTGAGTGGGAGCACTACAATTTTCTGATAAGTATATGAGTATATGTGAAAGACATATTGTTGATCGGAAATTGTGTAGAATTTTCTGGAAAGCATAAAGGAGTGTTTGAAAGGAGTTTTTCAAAGAAAGACCTCGGTAAAGCTGCTTACATATTGAGCAACAAGATCTATAGAGATAGATCAAAATGCTTGATAAGTTTTTTCAATGAGTACATACCTTGACAAGATTTTGAAGTAGCTCAAAATGGAACAGTCAAAGAAAGAGTTCTTGCCTGTGTTGCAAGGTGTGAAATTGAGTAAGACTCAAAGCCCGACCACGGCAGAAGATGGAAAGAGAACGAAAGTCATTCCCCATGCCTCAGCCATAGGTTCTATAAAGTATGTCATGCTGTGTACCAGATCTATTGTATACCCTACACTGAGTTTAGCAAGGGAGTACAATAGTTATCTAGAAGTAGATCACTGGACAGCGGTCAATATTATCCTTAGTGGAATAAGGATATGTTTCTCGATTATGGAGGTGACAAAAGGTTCGCTGTAAAGGGTTACGTCGATGCAAGTTTTGACACTGATCTAGATGACTCTAAGTCTCAATCTGGATACATATTGAAAGTGGGAGCAATTAGCTAGAGTAGCTCCGTGTAGAGCATTGTTGACATAGAAATTTGCAAAATACATACTTAATCTGAATATGGCGTAATCTCGCTGACTAAACTTGTCTCACAAGCAAAACATGATCACACCTTAGTACTCTTTGGGTGTTAATCACCTTATGATGTGAACTAAGATTACCGACTCTAGTAAACCCTTTGAGTGTTGGTCACATGGCGATGTGAACTATGGGTGTTAATCACATGGTGATGTAAACTATTGATGTTAAATCACATGGCGATGTGAACTAGATTATTGACTCTAGTGCAAGTGGGAGATCAAGGAAATATGCCCTAGAGGCAATAATAAAGTTATTATTTATTTCCTTATTTCATGATAAATGTTTATTATTCATGCTAGAATCAGATTAACCGGAAACTTAGTACATATGTGAATACATAGACAAAACAAAGTGTCCCTAGTATGCCTCTACTTGACTAGCTCGCTTATCAAAGATGGTTATGTTTCTAACCTTAGACATGTGTTGTCATTGATGAACGGGATCACATCATTAGGAGAATGATGTGATGGACAAGACCCATTCGTTAGCTTAGCATTATGACCGCATAGCTTCATTGATACTGCTTTCATGACTTATACATGTTCCTCAAAGCTATGCGATTATGCAACTCCCGAATACCGGAGGAACACCTTGTGTGCTATCAAACATCACAACGAATCGGGTGATTATAAAGATGCTCTACAGGTGTCTCCGATGGTGTTTGTTGAGTTGGCATAGATCAATATTAGGATTTGTCACTCGTGTATCGGAGAGGTATCGCTGGCCTCTCCGGTAATGCACATCACTATAACCCTTGTAAGCATTGTGACTAATGAGTTAGTTGGGATGATGCATTACGAACTAGTAAAGAGACTTGCCTGCGACGAGATTGAACTAGGTATTGAGATACCGACGATCGAATCTCGTGCAAGTAACATACCAATGACAAAGGAACAACGATGTTGTTATGCGGTTCGACCGATAAAGATCTTTGTAGAATATGTAGGAACCAATATGAGCATCCGTGTTACGCTTATTGGTTATTGACCTGAGATGAGTCTCGGTCATGTTCACATAGTTCTCGAACCCGTAGGGTCCGCACGCTTAACGCTCTGGGCGATTTGTATTATGAGTTATGTGATTGGATGACCAAGTTTGTTCGAGTCCCGGATTAGATCGGGACATGACGAGGAGTCTCAAATGGTCGAGACGAAAGATCGATATATTGGAAGGCTATATTCGACATCGGAAAGGTTTCGAGTGATTCGGGTACTTTTTGGAGTACCGGAGAGTTACGGGAATTCGTATTGGGCCTTAATGGGCCATACGGGAAAGGAGAGAGGCTTCAAGGGTGGTCGCGCCCCTTCCCCATGGACTGGTCCGAATTGGACTAGAGAAAGGGGGCGCCCCCTTCCTTCCTTCTCCTTCTTCCTTCCCTTTTTCCTATTCCATGTGGGAGGTGGAATCCTACTAGGACTAGGGAGTCCTAGTAGGACTCCACACTTTGGGCGCGCCCTATGAGGGCCAGCCTCCTCCTCCCTCCATCCTTTATGTACACTACAAAAAAAGACAGATCCGTGACATTTGGGCCGAACGAAATTTTTTCTGTCATACATATGACAATTCTATGACGATAATTGTGACAAACCCAGATCATCATAGATGTGGTGGGCCCTACTTCTATGAAAAAGTCATGACAGAAAATGGGCTTTCCCGGGCGGGCTGGAGACGCAGCTGCATGACATTCTTTGGGCCATCCATGACGGAAAACCGTGGTAGAAGCGAGGGGAGGAAAATTTCGGGAGTTCCCTGTTACGGTGGGAGGTCGGGGCCGAAATGATGCGCTGCTTTCTCGTATACGACGCTGCTGCAAAAGCGAGGCGTTGGCTCTAATCAACCCGAAGCGAGGCGTTGGGCTCTAATCAACCCGAGCGATTGCATCGCAGTTACGCTACATCAATCCGAAGCGATTGATCGATGATCGTTAATCGAACCCGATCGAGCGATTCTTCGCTATCGCTGCTAATCGCCGATCGATCGATGAACAAGTGAGCGTTTGTCACGACCGACTTTTTTCAATAAATAAATATTGAGAAAATCGATCTTTAAATCCCAAAGATAGGAAAAAGTCATCCTTTTGGTAGACAGTTGCTTGATAAACAGAGAACTAGTAGCATCAAATATATTACAAGGTTGAGCTGAGACTGCCAACAATTTATTACAAACTCGCCAATATCTTACATATGGGCGGTCATGACACAGGTGTGGTGGCATGCTACTAGCTCGAGGAAAAGTGATGGATAACTTGACTTAATCGGCAGCTCATCGAAGGCCGGGGAGGCTCGATGAATTTATTCGGGTTGCGGAAGCGGATAATATAATGACCAAAACAGATCGCACGGGACCGACTAGGACTCTCTAGGCGCCGGACTCGCTTATCAAACTCTTCATCCATGAGATCGCTTTCTTCAACATCCGCCAAATCAATAAGCCGTGAGTACTTTGAGAGTACTGCAAGACAGTTCGACAAAAGATATAATCAATGAATGCATGAATGCGCCATGAATAAAGGATGATGCTCATATAACAACGATATTATTGCAGGACTTGATAAATAAAATAAATAACTGAAAACCGATCGGGTGTCCGGAGCGACGCCGAAAGGTAAATAAATAAAATGCATGTCGCAATATGCCTAAGCTTACACCACATAAAGGGCTTAAAAGAAATGCTACAATGACGCCCGAGCGACATCACATAAAGGGCTGTAAAAGAAATGCCACAATGGACGTCTGAGCGACATCACATAAAGGGCTTTAAAAGAAATGCCACAATGGACGCCCGAGCGACATCACATAAAGGGCTTTAAAAGAAATGCCACAATGGACGCCCGAGCGACATCACATAAAGGGCTGTAAAAGAAATGCCACACCGGACGCCCGAGCGACATCACATAAAGGGTCAGAAAAGAAATGCCACAATGGACGCTCGAGTGACATCGCAAACAGGGCTTGCAACAAATGTAACTAACAGATATGCCACCGCCGGACGCCTGAGCGACATCACGCATGTGGTCTATAACAAAAGTAAATAATGGTATGCCACCGCTGGACGTCTCGAGCGACATCGCAGACAGGCTTGTAATAAATGTAAATAACAAGATTAGTCCATCCACAAGAATAATCTTTAACCGGATTTATCACACATAAATCCCACCGGAGTTTTGTCACCGAGGCTGATACCGACAAGATAAGATGAATATAGTACTTGAACAAAGTACAAGATAATTGAAAGATTTGAGACTCGCAGAGTTTGATGAACTCGACCACACCAACGGATTTCGTAGTCACGGCGACTAGTTCCGCTTACGGTATTTCAAGAGAAACACATTTAACTAGTACACATCCATTTCACCTCACGATGCCAGAATCACCCCGACAACGCCTAAGAAAAACTTTGAGACGGGAGGCCACAACCTCGAATAGCATGGGATCAAATTTCTATATCGCTACGCCTAAGGGTGCCCTCTCGTCCCAACCGAAACACCCATGCCCCCGACCGGATGATGGGCTTTAATCCAGGCCATGGAACCTCATCCCGCCTCTCTATTTGGTGTGTACCAGGAAAACGATTTGCCACTTACTATGCCATATTACTTTCAGAAAACATGTGAAAGTATAGGAAGGAATGAATGGAAATGTGATTTGTTTCACGATGACACGGAAGTCAAATAATCTGGCATAAGACTAGCATGTCACAACACTGCCATCTTACCCATCCCCATGCCAACACATGGCTATGCAAATATGTATCCAACAACATAATGCTTTCTGAAACTTACTTTCCGCTCATGTGCATGAAATATAACATTCAAGTGATGTTCATAAACATGCCATGACTATACTAAAATGCAAACATGCAACAACACTCATCATATCAAGAGTTCAAACATGCTTGCCTGGTTCGAGTAGTCGGAGTTTAACCAGGTGAAGTTTGCAGTCTGGCCACCTCCTCCCAGATCTATGGTATAAGAAAAAATACGACGCAACGTAAATACCGCGGAGTGTACAGAAAAGTGTTCCAAATATTTTCAAATAAATATGAAAAACTAGACAGAAAATAAAGATGACAGTAAAAGGAATCAATCAAAATCATTTTCGCTTAAAAGTTATAAGAGTTTTGGTCCAAGGACCCATCTGAATGAAACAGTAAAGTTTGTGGGGCCTGTGGAAAGTCCAGATAACGCTTCGTTTAAAAGAAACGGTTGTGAGGCCGACAGCGGGCTCCACCTGCCGGGTTTGAAATTTCAAACGGAGAAAACAGAGCGCGACGGCGCCGAGAGGTGCGGTGGTCGCCGGCGCATCCACGACGAGGCAAGGTGATCGGGGTTACCACGAGATCGGCACTGCCCGCCTGCGGGTGGTGGTGGTGGTCGCCGCAGCATCAGGTCGACGGCGGCCCTTGCTCCGCGGACGGCGGTTCGGGAAGTCGGGATCTCGCCGAGGGAGCTGGGGATCAAATAGGAGTGGGGTTAGTCTCCTAGTTGCTCGAGAGGGTTGCCGACGGGTTAGGGTGTCGGAGACGGCCTCACCGGAGCGAATCGAGGTGGAGGCCGAGGTGGAACGGGCGGCCGGAGTCGGGAAGAAGGGCCTCGAGGCTCTCCCAAAGGGCTAGGCGGGTCCAGTGAGGAGGTGGAGTCGCGGGGCGAGAGCAGGCTCGGGTGCTATATATAGCCGCCCGAAGTCGGTTGCCGTGAACGGATAAGTCCGCGAGTTGATTACGGCGGCTCGGTGGCTGGACGGTCAGCTTAGGAGCTTGAGCATCGCCAGGTGGAGTAGTGGTGCCATTTTAGGGTCCAGCCAAGACGGGAGGGAGGTTTACGCCCGCCGACAGAACGGGCCGCACGGCCGCCGACGGCAGAGAACGCTGCTCGCTGCGCGCTGCAAGCCACGGCGACGAAGCGCATGCGCATGCGCGGTAAGGAGATGGCCACGCGGAGCCACCAGCGGTTTGGGCGGCGCTGAACGGCGTTGAGCCGCTGCTTTGCTCCCCGTCGGTCGTTATGGTGTTTCGCCGCCGCAGCACGCCGGGCGCAAGCGGGCCAGGTGCCACCGACGCCAGAAGGCGCCAAGCGCTGCTGGTGGAGCTCCGGACAAGCAGGCCAGGCTACGAGCATCGAGCCAAACGCACAAGGGCATGTGATCAAGTTCTGCCGGAGAAACGACATCGAACTTTCTGAATTTATCAATATGAACAAAACAAAGGCATGCCTGTGTTCAAAAATGATTCTGTATCCAGGGATTTTTCCTTGAGCTGATTTTTGGTGGAGTGGTTCTCATTGCAACTAGAGGTTGCCTGAATTTTGTGGAATTTTGGAGAAGTGTAGATATGAATTTCTCCAAATTTGGCAAATCTGGTCCAAACTTGCAATGAGTGAAATTTGAAATATTTGAAAAGAAGAAGAGTGGATCAAGATGGTTCTGGGTTGTGGGTACAAAGGACTATCCAGGGTGTTGAGTTGAGGTCAAAATCAAAAGCATTAGGGTACTTGCTTTGCAAATCACCTTGGCTCAAAAGAAAAGACAGAATTATTTTGGGAGGAGAATATTGAATAAAATCCAAAATGGATTTTATTAGTTTGGACAGAATGTTTGGGTTGTACCAAAGTGGGAGGAGGGTTTTGGGGAGTTTTACCATAGGAGGCATGGTAAACCAGAGTGGATCAAAATCAAATGAAAGACCAAAATCAAAAAGGTTTTCTTTTTAAAAGAAACTAAATCCAAGAAAAAAGATTTTGAGAGGGCAAACTCAAAGATGGTTTTAGGAAGGGTTTAAATGACCTTCTTTCAAACCAAGCAAGGCTCTTTCTGAAAACAAAAATCACAAAATTTTTGGAGTGTCACAACACAAGGGGGGGGGGGTGGGGTGGTGGATGAACAAAGGAGCGTGGTGTTGCCTCTGGATGAACAGGACCCCGTGTTGCGGAGCGCTAGATGAACAGTAGACGGTGGAGGGGTGCCCGTGGAGGGCTGGTTGAACGGGACCCCGTGGTGTGGAGGGCTGGATGAATAGTAGACGATGGAGGGGTGGTTGAATAGTAGCCGGTTGAGTAGCATGCGGTGGAGGCTGGATGAACAGGAGCCCGTGGAGGATGGAGGAGGTCGATGGTAGCCCGTGGAGGCCGGAGGAGGTTGACGGTGGAGATGAACAGATCCCATGGAGTCCTGCTTATGGCACGCCACACCCTCCCGGCGAACAGGACCCTGCTTCGACCGTGAAGGCCCAACACAAGTCCGCTTGGTCTGCTTTATGGCACGCCACACCCTCCCGATCAACAGACCCTGTTTTGACCATAGGAGGTCTGTTTCATCTGCTTTGCGGTACACCACACCCTCCCGATCAACAGGACCCCTGCCGACCGTAGGAGGTCCGCTTCTCCGCTTTTGCGGCACGCCACACCCTCCCGATCAACAGACCCTGCTCCAAACGTAGGAGGTCCGCTTCTCCGCGTTGCCGGGTACGCCAGCCTCATTTCCATCGCCGTTCCATCCAAGCCTCCCGATTAACACGACCACGCATTCCGCTCGACCCAGCCGGTTGGCTCCCATGAACACGACGACGACGCTGTTTATCCGCTCCACCCAACCATGTATGTATGCGCCGAGTAGGCGCTCGAGACCCCGCCCGTATGTAATGATGTGGCCATATTTTCTTTCTTGCACTCGCCGATGTACGACGTACATGTTACGCGCATGCCTCTACTACGACACGACGCCGCTTACTACGACACGCGCGCCGCTTACATCGACCAAGATATATGTATGTACACGCTCACGCACCAGAATGACAACGCCACGCACGCTTCACCGTGGGTCCCGACCGCCGCACTTCTTGCGCGCGAAGATGTAGCTGGTGGTCCCAACACCGGGGGCAAATCGCTTTTTGCCCGGACGCACTTCCTTGCGGCGAAGATGTAGCTGGTGGGTCCCAGCAATGGGGTGAATCGCTTTTGTTTGCCCGGACGCACTTCCTTGCGCAGCAAAGGTGTAGCTGGTGGGTCCCAGCAATGGGGAAACGTTTTTTCACTAAATACGGTGGGTCCCGCCGTCGTGGAGGAATAATTATTTTGCACGTAATAAGGAGGCACTTCCTTTGTCGCGTCAGGACCCACTGTCAGCCTCTCCACGCATACCCACGTCCGATGGAAGCCTTCTTGACCACGCTGACCACGCCGCCGAGAGCACCAGTGGCGGTGGACGACGGCGAGGCCTAGGAAGGGGACGACGCGAGCCGGAGAAGACGCGGCAAGGATGCCCACGCCAGAGAAGTACGAGGTTCACCGTTCGCATGGAATGAGGCTGTCGTCCGCCGCAGAATAACAGGGGGTGGGTGAGTAGAGGGATGGCCTCGCCAGCAGTGGGAGTAGTAGGGGCAGTGAGGCCTCCACAGATCGCAGCCGGCCACAGGAGGCAGTGAGCACGAGGCACGACCGGGCGCTGGTTTGGGCAGCCGGAGCAAGAAGACCAGAGGTTGAAGAAGCACTACGGCCGCTGGATGGACATCAGACGGTCACCGGAGCTAGAATCGTGCATATTAACTAAGTTGACAAAGCCCTCCGTCCCACCAACTTAGTAGGCCCACAATTCAGCCTCGCCACTATACCGGGTCCCAGCAATGGGGAGTATTCATTTTTTTGTGCGTAATAAGGAGGCACTTCCTTGCGCATAAGATATAGCTGGTGGGTCCGAGCTGTCAAGGCGGTAACATTTTTTCATGAAATACAGAGGCCCTTTCGTGGGTCCCTGATGTCGTGGAGGAATCATTATTTTGCGGTAATAAGGAGGCATTTCGCGTATGGCCCTGACTCAGCTGTCGGCCTCCACGACAAATCCACTTAAGATGCATGTCGGTCGCTGACCACATTGACCAGGCCGCCGCCAAGAGCACCAGTGGCGGTGGACGACGGCGAGGCCTAGGAAGGAATGACACGGAGGCAGGGAAGACTCGGTTGTTTCCCACACGGAGGGGAGTATGACTGCACGAGGGTTTATCGGTTCATCTCGCCGCCGTGAATAACAGCAGTGTGGGTGAGTAGAGGGATGGCTAGGCCAGCGATGGGAGTACGGGGGCGGTGAGGCTCAGACGAAGCACACCGGTCATGGGAGGAGGGAGCAGTAGTCCACGGGCGCTTGTTTGAGCGGATGGAGCAGAAGAGCAGAGATTGAAGAAGCACGATGGCTGCTCGATGGATATCCAACACCATTGCTTGTAAAGGCCAACCTTTTTAGGAAAGCCTCAAATCTGTGGAAAACAGATATAGCCCATTCGCCATTATTTCTAATAATTTATAGCCCATTTGCTAATTCTAAGGTTTTTTTGGAGCCCATATTCTTTTTGTTAGCATTACAGCCCATATTGTGCCCACGGTTAAAAAATTAAAGGAAATTTTGCATATTTCAGTGCGGTCCGAACTGTTTTTAATCCCAAAATTTCGACTCACATTCAAACTTATTTTTAAAATAAATGTATATCAATATAAAATCCAATAAATTCTCCATGCATAAAAATTAATGTAATTTAAAATCTCAAATGAAAAAAGATATTTGAAACTAATTGCCGGTTTGATGTGTTTTAAAATGTAAATCCCATTTCTCATTATCGATAGGCTATTTTCTCGCCAACCAATGAAGCTCTCCTCGTCAAAAGATTTTCAGCCCAACAGCCTCGACAAAGCGACTTACTTGGCAAATCACAAAAGAACTGGCTGTGGTCAGGACCCACTTGTCACCTCTCCACGACAAGATTTTTCGATGGAAGTCGGTCGGGACTACATTGACCACGCCACCGAGAGCACCAAGGCGGTGGACGACGCCGAGGCCTAGAAAGGGGACGACACGGAGCCGGGAAGACGCGCAGGGATGCCCACGCGAGAGGAGTACGAGGGTTCACTGTTCGGTTATGGCGTGAGGCCGCTGCCGCCGCAGAATAACAGGGGTGGGTGAGTAGAGGGATACCCGGGCCAGCGGTGGGAGTAGTAGGGGCGGTGAGGCCTCCATGCATCACAGCCGGCCCACGAGAGGCAGGAGCAGACAGCACGACCGGCGCTGCTTTGGCGGCTAGAGGAAGAAGACCAGAGGTTGAAGAAGCACTATGGCCATTGGATGGAAATCGTACGGTCACTGGAGCTAGAATTGTTCATATTGACTAAGTTGACAAAGCCCTCCGCCCTGTCAACTTAGTAGGCCCACAAGCAGCCACCCACTATGGTGGGTCCCAGCCAGCAGGGGGTATTCATTTTGGTGCGAATAAGGAGGCACTTCTCATGCGTAAGATATAACTGGTGGGTCCAACGTGTCACCGGGGGGCATTTTTTGCAAAATACGTAAGCCCTTCCCACGCATAAAGGAGTAATAAGGAGGAATTTTCCTTGCGGCGACCATGGACCTCGTGGGTCCCAGCCATCGCTTTCCACGACAAATGTTTTCCGATGACTCTCAGAGGTTGACCACGCTGCGCCGAGCGCACCGAGGCAAGGGATTTACGGCGCAGGCTCTGCATCGAACGACCGGAGATGGGGAAGACGCGCAAAGGGAGTCACAGACGGAGAGGAGTGGGAAACTTGACCGTTCGGTGTGGGTGGGCCTACACCGGTAGAGAATAACAGAGGTGCGGAGGGAGCGATGGCCTGGTCGCTTGCGGGTAGCGTTTGTTGAGGAGCGCAAAACAACGCCGCTTAGACGCCAAGGTCGGAGCAGTGGTTCCGCAGCACTGGGGAAGAAGACGAGAGATTGAAGAAGAATGCCAACCGTTGATGTAAATCCAACGCCTTCTTAGGTTTCACCCATCGCCCACATGTCACCGTCCATTTGTTTTTTAGTCCATTTGGTGGGCTGGGTGAAACAATGATGTAGATCTATGCAGCCCGCTTAAATCCCATTTGCATTTTTCTCAAAATCCGCGACTTGTCTGGGCTGGGTGAAAATATCATGTTGGGCTAGACGGAGAAATGTTATAAAACATAAACACATGATTGCACGTCAAGAAAATCTTTTCAAGCTTATGTACGCAATCACTAGGAGTTAACTTGCCAAGTTATATATAAACAATTATTATTATTATTTTGTAAGAACTTTCAACTTACTTAAATAAAATATCATTTTAATTTGATGAGTTAATAGTACGTGGGGTATTATTATTTTTAGGCTAGACGGGACAGCTTGAGTTGGTTCTAGGGAAAGTATCGGGAGAAAACTCAGTTTACATCGAAAAGAAAGTGGAGAAAATTCAGAGACCTGCTGGGTCCAATTCGAGGAGGGAATATGTTGGGAGGAAGGAGATTCAAAGCACGGCAGTGAGTGAACTAGTTTTTTACTGACAAGTGAAATAGCCACTAAAAAAGCAATCAGGTTAATGGGTTCTTAAAAGAAATATTTCGACAAAACAGATAATTACGACACATAGGCTAATGCATGAAACACTCGATGATAAAGGTGCTTATAAACAGATAAAGTACAACATCTAGACCTTCCCGCACGCTTGATCATGACGCTGCGGCTGTCCGTGGTACTCGCCGGTTACGGAAGTCGACACGCCTCATGTCCAAGATCTGCCAGACATGTCGTGAGTACGCGAGCGCGCCCATGGCCACGAGGTTATGTAGGCTAGATTCAGAGGTACCTCCCACGTGTTCGTGTCGCCTTCTTTCATGTTGGCGATCAAGGGTCGATGATGGTCTCAGCGAGGTCAACCACGGAGTCCTTCTCCTGCCTGCTGTCGATGATCTTGTATTGCTTCGGATGTCGCATGCTTGTTGCACCGATGGCCGAATCGTCGCTTCTTCCTTCTCCATCAGAAGCGAAGGTGCAATACGCCGCCGATGAAACGGGCGTAATGCTCCGTAACCTAGTGCAGCCATAGGACTGATGCAAGGCGTAGCTTCACCGAGTCCGTATCGCTGGTGTACATCACATTCAACTTGGTGCAGCCATAGGACTGAACGGCGAACTCAAAGGGGAACTCTTGCTGAAGTCCATATCCAGCAGTGCTCACCCCTAGGATCGCCATTGAGTCTCTTCGAGTGAACGAGTGTAGGCGGCGGCAGCAGTTCGCTTTTTCAGCTCTTGGGAACTGGATTCAACAAGAATCTCGAGTGTGCACATGTGACAACAGTTACTACCCTCCCTCATCCACTGCACGCCCGCAGAAGATGCACCTCGGCGATTCAAATGCTCCATTAAGAAACCTACTCGCCACACGCCGGTTCACGAGCGGTCTCAGATTGGTACTATAATAACAGGAGTTAGTGGTCACTTTACTTAAATTTAATTAGCTTTAGTAGAAATTTATACTTAAAACAATCAATGCATTCGCCGCTCTATCAAGCCACAGGATCAACATGCACAACAATTAGAATTATTATTCTCGTGACGCATACCCATCAAGACATTTGTCGACTTTCACAAAGATAATACTACCAAGTTTGAACTGTTTGTTATGGTTGTTGTCCTCTGCATCATCATGTCATGTTTCCCACCTTGCAAGATTCAAAACCAACAAATAAGATCCAAATAATAAGTACAACAAAGATTCCTACACATCTCATTGATTCCCAGCTTGCAAGATTCGTAACCAACAAATAAGATCCAAATAATAAGTACAACAAAGATGCCTACACATCTCATTGATTCCCAGCTTGCAAGATTCGTAACCAACAAATAATATTCAAATAATAAGTACAACAAAGATGCCTACACATCTCATCGATTCCCAGCTTGCAAAATTCAGAACCAACCCATTAGAGCCTTTTGATAAAGTGAATATCGGGATTAAATCCATCTTGGCTAGCCATGTCATACAATCGAAGAACTTGGAGAATGCTCTTGACGGTCACAACATCTGTAGTAGAGTATTCCTGTTTGCACAACATGTTTGCACAACACAAACAAGGAGACAGGAGAGCATGATTTCACTTTAATAGCGGCCTCCTTGAACTCAACCTCCAGCTCTACTTGGATGAGGTCCGCCTGACTTCCATGATTCAATCCATGCGCTTTTTTCTCAGCTTCACCTCAAATGAAGCAAAGATTGCATCATTCAGCTAGCAAGAAGTACTTGCTCTTGTGAGCTGGCAGGTTCTTCTTTAGTAGTTGCACTAAAATAGAGGAACATTAAGGTTAGTTGTCCGCTCATGTAAGGTGCAACTATAATTTTCTTATCCTTTGTGCGCTTCCACTAAAATAAAGTGCCATTGTGGTGACAAGGATAACTCCATCTTGCAAAGGCTAATAAAATGTTGCACGGGATTACCAGCAGAACTTGACGGAGATTTTGGAAACTCCAATCACCATTTTGTGCAATTCCACCAAAATTGAGAAATGTTGCCCACGTGACATTTTAGTTGAACTGCACAAGACACTCATTCCAAAAAAAGTGTTTTGTGCAGTTCACCAAAAGGTCACAATAGCAACAAGGTAAAATGGATATCCCTATCTGCACAAAAAGATAGAAAGTAAACAATTGCTGGTCAATAAGAATATACGAAACATATGCAAAATGAAAAGAAGCATCTTAATTATGTTCATGGCAATCACGCAAGGACAGAGAAATTTTAAATGTCAAGAATGCTTCATGTTACTAGAAGCATTACGATCAACAATGAGATTCCTCAAATATGGGATTACTTTAATGGTGGCATTGCTTGTTTACTGCATACAAGAAATCAACAAGCAGCTAAAGAGTTGGTTTAAGGGCATGGGACCGTGGGGACACCAGGACACTCAAGCAGCAGAAAGGAGCAACTTACTTATCATATCGGGAAAACAACAAGAGTGCCATTTGTAACACGCTTTAATTGCATATTATCACCGGAGGCATTAGATTAACAATAACACCGGTTAGACATGTCCCTAAGGTAACAAGCAGTGATCGCTTCATTTTACATGCGCCTTACATTAACAACAGCAAAAGGTTGCTATAAGGACATGCGATAAAGGACGATCAAAGACAATGTACCTACAAGGAGGCAAAAGTGGTGATGCTAAGTTTATTCATGCTATGTGAGGGCAGCAAACCTAATCTCGAGACCTTGTACTATGTGAGGGCAACAAATCTAATCCTCGAGACCTTTACTATGTGAGGGCAGCAAATCTAATCTGGATACCTTTTACTATGTGAGGGCAGCAAATCTAACTCGAGACCTTTACTATGTGAGGGCAGCAAATCTAATCCCGAGACCTTTACTATGTGAGGGCAGCAAATCTAATCTCGAGACCTTTACTATGTGAGGGCAGCAAATCTAACTCGAGACCTTTACTATGTGAGGGCAGCAAATCTAATCCTCAAGACCTTTTACTATGTGATGGCAAAAATCTAATCATGGACATACTGCTGACTTGTCCACCACCGCCACTTTCTATCCTTTTTTCAACCAATAATAGATCTGTTCTTATCCAGCTTTGTAATCGCTTTTCCCATTATTTCCTTTTTCAACCAAAAGACCGTTGGGTATCCGGTCTCTACTACTTTCACCATATTATTTCTCTTGAATCAAGTCCTAGATTCATGCTACAACTTTCCCTTTCTTCGTTGTTTGAACAAAGCCCTAGATTCAATGCATGAAGTAGCTTTACCTCTAATAATACTAAAAATTTAGGTGGCTTTGGAAGAGCTGATGGGAGTAGAAAATATGCACATGCAGACACGGGGGAGTCAGGCAGAGAGCAAGGCCGTCAAGAACTTATACCGAGGGTCGCTGGATGTCGGCGGCGGCAGGTCGGATTCATGGACAATACGGCAAGGAGGAAGAAGGGTCGAGGACCTCCCGAGACGGGCGCTGTGGTCGGAGAGAACGGCACGGCAGACGATCGGCCCTCCGCAGCTGTGGGTTTCTCCTCATGGGCGATGACCGCGTGAACGATGCACCTTTTAGTCCTCTACACACACCGCCGGATCTCTGACCAGCGGTGAGCACAGAGAAAATGTCGCTACCACTGCCTTGTTTATATCTGGAGAGGATGAGAGAATGAAGAGAGCAACCCTAGTAAAGCAAGCGCCAGCCCCCTCAAGGCCCATATATAGTGGAGTGATTATCTTTTTCTCTCCACAACAAGCGCTTCAAATTGTGTATGTGGCATTAAATAAAAGAAACTCTCTATTTAAGGTGACTACCGCATTTACTTCCTACAAACTACTAGTAGTATGATACGCTCCGTCAGATCTACTTTTCCAAACACTTTTGCCCTTGTTTTGGACTCTAACTTGTATGATTTGAATGGAACTAACCCGATCAAGCGATGTTTTCAGCAGAATTGCTATGATGTTGTTTTATGTGCGTAAAACAAAAGTTCTCGAATGACCTGAAACTCCACGGAATGTCTTATAAAAAATAAAAATCTCGCTAAAGATGAAGACCAGGGGCCCACACTGCCCACGAGGGTGGGGGCGCCTCCCGGGCGCGCCTCACTCGTGGCGCCTGAGCCCTCCGACGCCAACTCCAACTCCATATATTGGCTGGGAGAAAAAATCAGAGAGAAAGTTTCATCGCTTTTACGGCACGGAGCCGCCAAGCCCTAATCTCTCTCGAGGGCCGATCCGAGTCCGCTCGGGCTCCGAGAGGGGATTCGTCGCCGCCATCATCAACCATCCTCCATCACCACTTTCATGATGCTCACCGCCGGCGTGAGTAATTCCATCGTAGGCTTGCTGGACGGTGATGGGTTGATGTAGTTTTGTTAGGGTTTGATCCCTAGTATCCACTATGTTCGAGATTGATGTTGCTATCACTTTGCTATGCTTAATGCTTGTCACTAGGCCCGAAAGCCATGAATTCAGATCTGAACCTATTATGTTTTCATGAATATATGTGTGTTCTTGATCCTATCTTGCAAGTCTATAGTCACCTACTATGTGTTATGATCCGCAACCCTGAAGTGACAATAATCGACCACTCCCGGTGATGACCATAGTTTGAGGAGTTCATGTATTCACCATGTGCTAATGCTTTGTTCCGCCCTCTTTTAAAAGGAGGCCTTAATATCCCTTAGTTTCATTAGGACCTCGCTGCCACGGGAGGGTAGGACAAAAGATGTCATGCAAGTTCTTTTCCATAAGCACGTATGACTATATTCGAATACATGCGACATTAGATTGATGAATTGAGCTAGTTCTCAGATCACCCTATGTTATGACTGTTACATGACGAACCACATCCGACATAATTATCCATCACTGATCCGTGCCTACGAGCTTCCATATACTGGTTTTCGCTTATTTACTTTTCCGCTACTATCGCTATAATCACTACAAAAATACCAAAACATTACTTTTGTTGTCTTTACTTTTGTTACCGCTACCACCACTATCATATTACTTTGCTACTAAACACCTTGCTGCAGATACTAAGTTTCCGTGTCTGGTTGAATTGACAACTCAGCTGCTAATACTTGAGAATATTCTTTGCCCCTTGTGTCGAATCAATAAATTTGGGTTGAATACTCTACCGAAAACTGTTATGCATCCCCTATACTTGTGGGTTATCATAGTACTACACTATTGTTCACTTGTGCTCCCCGCCTCCATTCATTGAACAACCCCACGGGTGAATAAACATATAGTAAGTACTGTATTTATATAGAATGAACAAGCTCAACTATTTTCGCAGAGTTAAAAGTTGAGGGCGGGCTTTTCCCGGCAAGACGCTGCAGTTTTCTCGTAGGCGGTTTGACAGAGAGGCGAGGACGGTGAGCGAGTGGGCTGTGCGATTTGACGCGCTACATTGCTGGAAAGACTTGTGATATGACCACCACTATCTAGATCTATATCTATACCCTTATAAAACGATTTACGATGATGGTGTGCCTGCCATCTTGTAATACGCATCGATGATCTATATCCGACGGATAGAAAGCAAACTATGATAATTTCACAAAAGATACCCGCACTCTCTCCACATCATTATCTCCTGCAACCTCATTGCTCAGCAATTGAAAAAGGAATAAGTCTCGAACAATCTAGCATGCATGGTGGCTGCCAGCGCGCAAGCCGCCCATCCCCATGCCTCCGCCCATTCTCGACCACCACCACCACCACGCCCACCTCCTCGCTATCTCTCATCTTTCATTTTTTCGATGACATTCTCGAGATACCAGTTTTCCGATAAAATTCTCGAGATATCATTAGTTTTACACATGGATTACTCCTGCATGGGTCAATCACAACAGGTGTTTTGTAAAAAATGCATATTGATGTTCCGTAATGCACGAGAATCTTGCTTGTAATTATATAACGCAAATCACGAGCAGGAAGTGACATTTTTGACACAACCACGCTAACATGGCCACGAAATCACTAGCTAAAGTAAATACCATTATACTTATATCCCGATGAAAAGGTTGAGTACATGTCCCAAGAGTAGATTCGCACACACACACTGCCTCTCGTAATCTCTCTCACACACACACCCGCCACGTGACGCCCACTTAAATGTATTACGTGATAGTTATAATTTGTGCACCCGCTGGTACACGGATGTTGCGATTTATTTAAGCCGAAGGAGAACCCAAACAGTAGCTGCATTCATTCCTCCCGCCGCTTCTTCTTCGATCGCCACGCCTGCAGCTATGGGCCGCCAAGGTAACAACATACGCCATACTTCCCGAGCGGCGCTTTAATATGGAAATTTTAGTGGTCATGCATGCATCTTTTTGTGCTAGTACTCCTATATAAGGGTTGACTGGTCGCTTCCTGCAGATGTGCGCGGTCGGTGGAAGAGGAAGCAGAAGGGAAGCGGCTCGAGTAACGCTTTTACCACAATTTAGGAAACCGAAAGTAATAGTTGCAAACTACTAGTTCTAAACCTGAAACGGTTCAAACCTATATTCCTTGCCAGCGCCGCTTCCCACGTGAAACGGTCAGCTTCGCCGAGCGCCGTTGTCGACACGTTCGCCGAGCGGAGGCGACTTCACCGCCGCCGCTTTGATGTGGCGCGATGACCGAGAGAGCGCCGCTTCGTGCACGCGATCGCTCCATCGCCGAGATTGGCCATAGGCCCTGTTTGGATCCATGGGTTAGAGTTAGTTTGAGCTAGTAGTCGGAATTATCGGGCGCTCGACCGGGTGATGCCTCGCCGGTGTCAAACCGCGGATCTCGGTAGGGGGTCCCGAATCGCGCGCCTAGGCAGATGGTAACAGGAGACAAGGGCACGATGTTTTACCCAGGTTCGGGCCCTCTTGATGGAGGTAAAACCCACGCCCCGCTTGATTGATATTGATATTGTGGATGTTTACAAGAGTGGATCTACCACGAGATCAAGGAGGCTAAACCCTAGAAGCTAGCCTATGGTATGATTGTAAGGGTTGTTCTTCTCGTCCCACGGATTAGAGCCATCCGTTTATATAGACACCGGAGAGGGCTAGGGTTACATAGAGTCGGTTACAATGGTAGGAGATCTACATATCCAGATCGCCAAGCTTGCCTTCCACGCCAAGGAAAGTCCCATCCGGACACGGGCGGAGTCTTCAATCTTGTATCTTCATAGTCTTGGAGTCCGGTCGATGATGATAGTCCGCCAATGATAGTTCGGCCGATGATGGTAGTCCGCTATCCGACACCCCTAATCCGGACTCCTCAAGAGCTCCCCTCAACCAGGATTCAATGACGATAAGTCACGGCGCAGATATTGCTTGGCATTGCAAGGCGGGTTCCTCCTCCAATGATAGAAGATTGTGAATACCAGATAGTGTCCGCTCGCAAAATAAATTCCACGCTCCAATCAGAGAGAGAATAATATATACACAAGTTCAATCTGCTGACTTTTTTGTGGCATGACGCCACACCACTACCAAGCCATTACTTGAATTGTTTTTACTTTACCACCTCAAAGACATTTAGCGAAGCGGTTTCTTTGGCACGCCTTGTCGGGCAGAGATCGTGTTACCCCTTAATCCGGGATTCTCATCAATACGGACGTGGTAACCCAACCGCGCCATTGATGGTGACGCTTGGGAGATAAGCGAAGTTTTACCAGCCGGTGGGGACGCGAGACTTCGCGCCCATATAAGGGATAAGGATTTACCTTCTCACCCACGCCTTCTTCCTCCTTTGCTTATCCATCTCCACAAGACTCGAGCCCAGCACCCAAGTTCACAAGATCTCGTCTCAACCTTCTCCGACCATGTCCGGAGCGGAGGTAAATGGTTGGCCTCCACCGCTAAGGAGGAGCACATCGCTAACCGCGCAAGCGCCGATACCTCTCCGCGACATCACAGACCGGCTGCCCGACGAGGGGCAGCTCATCCCCACCCCTGTGCCCCATGAGAGGGTTGTTTTCCTTCCCCACTTCCTCCGCTGGATCGGGCTTTCCACTTCACCCCTTTGTCCGGGGCTCATGTTCTACTACGGTCTGATTTCCATGATCCGCGCCAACTTCATCCTCAACATCTCGGCGCTTATCGCCGGTGTGAGGCATTCCTTCGCATCCAGCCCCACTTCGCTTAGGCTCAAGACCTTCAATGTCAAGTCAAGGTAGTGAAGGGCACTCTGCCGGAGTGCGGAGGCGCCATGTTGGGCAAGATGCCCAATGTCCTTGGTTCAAGGCCTTCGTGGAATCCGCCAAGGTGGCAATCGGGTGGTTCTATATCACCGAGCCGCGGACCTTACATGGGCAGCGCCCCGAGTTCAGATCTGGTATCCCCACGCAGCTCACCTCCCGGAAAGAGAAGGGCTTGTTGTGGGGTAGTTCGGAGGAGCCGACGGACTCCAAGGTCTGTATCCGTAAGCCGGTGAAGAAGCTCAGCTGGTTAACGTGGTCCAAGTCATGCTCGTCCGCCGGATTCTCCCATGCCAAGAGCGGCATTCAATCTATGGAGTTCGATCCGAACAGCACCAGCGCTGAGTGGGATCTTCGACACGACGCATGAAGGCGCCTCGAGGGTGCTGTTCAAGGGCGCCAGTTTCGTGATCCGCGATCAAGATCGCGGATTTCGCCGCAGCGCCAAGCCAATGAGGTAAGTGATTCTACCCTTTACGGACACTTGCTTTTCATAGTTTGACTCTATGCGGTTTTAATTTCCCTTTCCTTTGAGAGGACTAGATGAGGAAGGCGGAGCAGCTTATCTCGCCCGGCCCTATGCCGAAAATCCAAGAGACGCCGCCTAGCGAGGTTGCTGGTTCCGCACCGCACGTGGTGCCGGAGAAGAAGGCCAAGAAGGAGGCCACGGTGCTCGAAAGAGTTCCTGCCAGGTGTCCGACGACTGGGCGGACTCTCCCCAAAACGAGGAGGAGAAGAGGACTCTCCCTGCAGGAGGGAGAGAGGAAGAGGAAGGCTTCCCAACAGGGAGGCCAAGGGTCCAAGAGGGAAGGACTGTTCCTCGACATCTCCGCCAACATCAACGCTACAGGAAGAATGGCCTTCAAGGGCCAGCCTCCGACGAGACCGTAAGTATCCGGATTCCTGAATGATTTATAATTTTTTCTCGCCACATAGTGTCATTCTGATGCCGCATGCTTCAAGTCCGCCAGTGATGATCTCCCCGCTTCATCGAAGCGGGTCGCTGGCTCCGCGGATGTAGACTCCATCCCGACCGCCCACCTCGCGACACCGAGGACGCCGAGGTGGGATCCAAGAAGGGACCCATCGGGGAGGCCCGGAGGCGCCACAAGGTGTCCTCCGGACTTTGCGCCGACTCCATATCGTAACCCGCAGTGGTTCCGGGTCCGGTCGGGCGCCCTTCAATGAAGGGCAAGACCGTGACGCCGCAATTCCGCCCAACCGAGGCGCCGGCACTTGTTGAGGCGCTGCAGAGCGCCCATCGAGGAAGAACACCGCACTATTATGAGTGCGGTGATTCAAGGTGCAACTCGCCAAGAGCAGGCTGACCGAAGCCCGCAGAGCCTTCTATCGCTTTGAGGTAAGAAGTTAAAAATATGCAATGTAATACCGCATAGACAGAGCCTCGATGCTCGGTTCGTGTTCGGAAGAAAAGCCGACGAGGATCTGAAAAAAAAGATATACACAGGGTTGCTAAAAATTATGTCAATATGGGTTGCAGGCTGCGCCGCCGACCTCTCGCCAAGACCGATCATGGAGGTCGGTGCTTTGAAGCAGAGTCGAGCGGTCCGAGCAAGAGCTCGGCCGCGCCAGAAGCAGCTCCAGACAAAGAAGGTGAGTAACACCACTTTGAACTTGTAACTTACAAAAAAGGATTTAGGTTGCAACAAAAAATAACAAGGATAACATGGGTACGCAGGGCCACTTAACCAGGTGGCGACCTCAAGGAGGCCGTGGTTCGCGCCAAACGCAATGCGGCCACGGAACGGGCAGAGCGAGAAAAGCAAGAGGCGCGGGTGGCGGTGGTTCAGCAAGAGCCCGTGCTCTCATGGAAAAGCTTGAGAGTTTGGAGCGTGACTCAAAGACTCGAGAGTCCGAGCTTGCCTCGCCTCGAAAGTGCCAAACTGCCAAGGCCGATACCCATAAGTCCCTTCAGAGATTGAGTTGATGAGGAAGATAGCGCGGTAAGGCATTTTTCATGCAAAGCAAGCATGTGAATGTAAATTACGTGTTACTTACCCGATTCGAGCTCTCCTGGGCGCTTAGATCTTCCTCGCAGCTGTCTGATTCCGCCAGATTCTACCGAGCCGAGGAGGGAGCTCAACGGAGAAGGTCTTCGTCTCAAGATGTCGAGGCCAGCCATCCGGTGTTTTCTAGCGACCAGTCAAGCAGCTGGTCGAGCTCCACAAGGTGGCCGAAAGAGGCCATGAAGGGCCTCATAGTCCGGCTATGGCCTCGAGAGGCCATGCCTGGAGCTACTTCGCCTCGCGACGGTTGGTGGATGCGTGCCTCGGGTGGAGGTTATCAAGCGCCCGCCAGTATTGAAGGTGCTTGCCGGGCCCTTGCCCGCAAAAGGTGCATTGGGGCAAGCTGGATGCGGAGAAGCTAATCATCGACGCGCCACCAGCAAGCAAGGAATATCGACGCCCGAGATGTACTATAAGACTGTCCTCAAGGGCGCCCAAAGATTGCGGATGAGTGCCCTGTGGATGTAATTATTGAGTAAATTCGCAATGTGTTATCCTCGCATACGCTGAAAACTTTGTTCATATGAGCTAAGCAACGATTGTTAATTTAAAATATTACCTTCGTGCGGCCGCTTATTAAAATCGAGAGATGGCAAGTCGTCGACTTCAGCCCCATGCCACGAAAGTGCCGGGTGTTCGGATAAACTTGAGCACTCTAGTTCCCATTTTTGGGTCCATCGAGGAGGCGCCAACACAACGTAACAAGGCAACCGGACTTATAGTGCTTGAACACTCTCACTTAGCCATAGAATTCTATAATTTTAAATTTCAGCGAAGCCCCTAGTATTCGAGGACCAATTAGGGCGCTATCCACGCCTTCATCGGACATTATCCGAACTTCGCCAAGCGGCGAGGTCTTTGAGGACCCGAAGGACCTCTCGAACAGCGACCGTCTCGCCTTATCATGACAGCCAGTTTTAGCTTTCCATCGAGGCGTTAACCTGCTCAACCGGGCGCATTCACCGTGGTTCTCCCAAGGCTACCTTAGCCGATAGAACGGAACTTAAGGTGCCAAACATGGGAGCCGCAAACCCAACTATTGACCCAAGACATGATTCGAGCCGATTCATATAATGCTATAAGTTCGGGTGCCGACTTGTGAAAGTGTTCGACTTTATCACACCATAATGCGGAGAACATAAGCCCTCGTGTGTTTGGCTGCACTAAAATGTACAAGTGCAACATGTCGTAAATGAACACACATATATATATATATATATATATATATATATATATATATATATATATATATATATAAGGTGATGCAATTATGGGAAAAAGTGCTGCATTTTATTCGAGGAGATATGCTATGAGTGCGGAATGATACAAATAGTGCGGAAAGCAAGGGATTTGGACGAATTAAAGGCGCCTCTCCAGGGGTAGGCCGGGAATGTTGTATTTAAAAATTTAATGCTCCTGATGGAGACCACTGAGTGTTCGCCGCGCCTTTGTCCTTCCCTCGCTGTTGCATCATGAGTTCGGCAGTTCGCCACCGACGAGTTCTCAGATAAAAAAGAGAGAAATAAAAGAAAAAGAGCGACACTTGGGAGACCCTGTGTGGTCGAACCGCACTGGTCTGTTGTGGTTGTGCCTTTCCCTATGCCCATGGTATTCCAAGGCGTAATTATGTACGCAGAGAGTTTGTCTTACAATTTTATGAGGGCTGGTGTCGGTCTCAAAACCGCGGATCTCGGTAGGGGGTCCCGAATCGTAGGCCTAGGCGGATGGTAACAGGAGACAAGGGACATGATGTTTACTCAGGTTCGGCCTCTTGATGGAGGTAAACCCTACGCCCCGCTTGATTGATATTGATATTGTGGATGTTTACAAGAGTGGATCTACCACGAGATCAAGGAGGCTAAACCCTAGAAGCTAGCCTATCGTATGATTGTAAGGGTTGTTAGTGATTGTAGTCCCACGGACTAAAGCCATCCGGTTTATATAGACACCGGAGGGGGCTAGGGTTATAGAGTCGGTTACAATGGTAGGAGATCTACATATCCAGACGCCAAGCTAGCCTTCCACGCCAAGGAAAGTCCCATCCGGACACGGGTGAAGTCTTCAATCTTGTATCTTCATAGTCTTGGAGTCCGTCGATGATGATAGTTCGCCGATGATAGTCCGCCGATGATGGTAGTCCGCAATCCGACACCCCTAATCCGGATTCCTCAAGAGTCTCTTAACCAGCTTCAATGACGATAAGTCCAAAGATGTGTGTAGTCTTCGCGCTGTAAGGCGGTTCTCCTTTAAGTTCTGATGTACCGCCAACAGTGTCCGCTTCTCATCAATGTTGTGCGCCTCGCTTCCACGCCTAATAATGGCCTTCTTCCACGATCGTATGTAATGTGAAAAGCCGTGGTGTCTTTTATGTTTTACCCCTAGTTGTGCGAACTATCCGCCTATAAGGGAGGCAAGGATCCAGATCCAAATCACCATCTTCCTCTCGCAAATACTCATCCGAGCGCCGACCAAGAATCCATTCCATCATGGACCGCCAACGCTGCTCCTCTTCTCGCGCCCCAGCCCTTTGCCAGAGATTGGAGGAGATGCTCTGCTTTCGCACAACGAGCTGGTGAAGCTCCTAATGGGGGATATCTCCTCCAGCCTTCATGGTTCCGGGTCGAAAGCCGGCTTGCCACCTACAAAGGTGGAAGCAAACAGAGGTTACCCCTAATCCCAACAAAGGGGAGCGGTATGCTTCATCCCCTATCTGATAAGGGGGCTCGGATTTCAGACATCCATTCCTCCGCTGGCCTCGGAGTTCTACTTGACCCAGCTCCATCACCACGCCCGCCTCAATCCTGCATATTATGGGTTACGAGCTCTTTGCGTAGCTTTTCCCCGGCATCGAGCCCCACTTCGCTGTGGAAGAGGTTGTTTTGCCTTGTACCCCGCCTCCTCATGAGGGGTCCATATATCAAGTGGGCGGCGCCAAAATATGGCGATTGCCGGACCGGATATCCATCCGAACCCCTAAGAAGGCGCCCAAGACTGGCTTTCGAATGGTTTTATATAGAAGACGCCCGCTGTCGGACTCTGCTCGGATCGGCCTCCCGGAGTTCAGCAATGCTCCTCTCAAGAAATGCTCTTAGTTGGCGCCCGCGAGGCCCCCGACCGGAGGAAGACAAGAGCGTCCATTATCTGATGGGCCGAATAAGGTTATCGCCCATGCCCGTTGACCATGATTGAGTCATGGCAACATGCATTACGCTGGGGTGCAGCCACTACAATATAGGGGCCACCCCATGTGGGATTTCAACGGGAGGACGATGCCACCCGCCATGGCCGTTAGCAGCCGGAATCGGTCAAGATCCGCGACGATCTTGTCCGCCTGTATAAGGGGGAGAAGGAGGATTTCTTCTGGACGAACCCGCCAAATGGGTTTTCCATGAACAGTCCCCGCCTTGGGTAAGTGAACACTCAGCGGTCCGACCTGCGCCTTTCAAACTTAAGTTTCTTACATTGTGTTTTGTTTCGACGCAGAACTACGCCGACTGTGGAGGGAATGCCGAGTCCGCCCGCAGCCCGAGGATCCAGAGAGATCCTGGATTCGCCTCCAAGAGGACCCGACATAAAGGTGGAGCTAATCGACGGGTGTTCCACCAGCTCAGCATGGACAATGCTTTAGTCGCCATCACGGCCGACTATCCCGGACTATATCCGCTCCCTGTGTGATTGCGGCCAAGCCCCGACACCGCTATTCCTTCCTTGCTTATTTCTCGACCACCGAGATATGATGGCACTGCAGGTGAGGCGCCTTTAGGGCGAGAAGCCGAGCCCGCCGTGGCTGACCAACAAGGGCCGCCTGACCGTAGGCGGAAGAGGAGCGCGCGCGACTGAAACGCCGCCAAAGGTGTAGCTCACAATTCATTATCGCCGAGCAACATTCCTAGGAAGCGCCCGAGTGCTCAGGACTTTATAGGGAAAAGCGCCCGCCGATCATGGGCGTGAAGTTGTCAATCCAACTCTACTACCCGGCTCCCGCACCGCCAGAGGGGGAGGCGAGCGCAAGGCGCGAGCCGGACGCTCCCGGAGGATGCCGAAAGACTGTCCGCCACCAAGTCTCGAGGTGGAGAGTGCTCAATCACAAAGCGCCACGGACAGTATTGTGACGCTGCTTCTCCCCGAGGCGCTGAATGCCTTTAACACGGGGACGCCAGACCTTCGTGCCGCCAAGATAGTTTTACCAGAGCTACTTTAGCAAAGATGTAAAAGACATACGGGTAAGAGAATTTACTAGTTGTATATGCCAAGAGTCTCTCCGAGACTTAAAGTAGTTATATTAACTGATTTAAGGATCATATGAAATGCAGGATCTTACCGAGAAGAATACCCGACTGTCTCTCAGAGTTGCAAGAGTGCAAGGCCCAACTTGAGGCCGATTTTCTCGCGCACGAGGAAATGCAAGGACCTCTCCTGTAACGCATTATTTTTAGAAAGATAAGTAAGGCTATTGCTATGCAAGTCTAAAAATGACATTGTAGGTGCTGCCGGACAAGATCCTGGACAGCAAGAACTTGTTGGGGAACGCTGCGTAAAATTAAAATTTTTCCTACGGTTTCACCAAGATCCATCTATGAGTTCATCTAAGCAACGAGTCATGGAGATGCATCTACATACCACTTTGTAGATCGTGGAGCGGAAGCGCTCAAAAGAACGGGTTGAGGTAGTTGTACACGCCGTGATCCAATCACCGGAGATCCTAGCGCCGAACGGACGGCACCTCCGCTGCTCAACACACGACGGCCAGCGGACGCTCCTCCTTCTTGATCCAGCAAGGGGAAGGAGAGGTTGATGAAGATCCAGCAGCACGACGGCGTGGTGGTGGATGCAGCAGGATCCGCAGGCTTCGCCAAGCGCCTCAAGGGAGGAGGAGGTGTAGCAAGGGGAAGGGAGGTGCCAAGATGCGGGTCTTGCTGCCCTTCCTCCCCTCCACTATATATAGGGGCTAGGGGGCGCATGCCCCCTTGGAGATCCCATCTAGATGGGGGCGGCGGCCCCCGGGGCAACGGCCCCCTTAGGGTTTCCAACCAGGGGGGCGCATGCCCCTGGGGCAACGCCCCTAGGGTTTCCAACTGGGGGGCGATGCCCCTGGGCAACGGTCCCCTAGGGTTTCCAACCCTAGGCGCTTTGGGCCCTTGGTGGGGCGCACCAGCCCACCAGGCTGGTTCCCACGCCACTTCAGCCCATGGGCCCTCCGATAGGTGGCCCCACTCGGGACCCTCGATCTTCCGTGGTCCCAGACAATACCGTGACCCCAAAACTTTCCCGGGTCAAACTGACTTCCTATATATAAATCTTTACCTCCGACCATTCCGAACTCCTCGTGACGTCCGGATCTCATCCGGACTCAACAACTTTCGGTTACTGCATACTAATATCTCTACAACCCTAGCGCCACCGAACCTTATGTGTAGACCCTACGGTTCGGGAGATATGCGCATATGACCGAGATGCCTCTCCGTCAATAACCAACAGCGGATCTGATACCCATGTTGGTTCCTACATACCCTCGATGATCTCATCGGATGAACCACGATGTCGAGGATTCAATCAAACCTCGATACAATTCCCTTTGTCAATCGGTACATTTGCCCGAGACTCGATCGCCGGTATCCCAATACCTTGTTCACCTCACATCGCAAGTCACTTTACTCGCATCAGAATGCATGATCCCGTGACTAACCACTTAGTCACTTTGAGCTCATTATGATGATGCATTACCGAGTGGGCCCAGAGATACCTCTCCGCCATACGGAGTGACAAATCCCAGCCTCGATCCGTGTCAACCCAATGACACTTTCGAGATACCGTAGTGCACCTTTATAGTCACCCAGCTACGCCAGACGCTTGGTACACCCAAAGCACTCTTACGGTATCCGGGAGTTACACGATCTCATGGTCTAAGGAAGAGATACTTGACATTGGAAAAGCTCTAGCAAAACGAACTACACGATCTTGTGCTATGCTTAGGATTGTCTTGTCCATCACATCATTCTCCTAATGATGTGATCCCGCTTGTCAATGACATCCAATGTCCATAGTCGAAACCATGACTATCTGTCGACCAACGAGCTAGTCAACTAGAGGCTCACTAGGGACATGTTATGGTCTATGTATTCACACGTATCACGATTTCCTGATAATACAGCTTATAGCATGAATAAAAGACAATCATCATGAACAAAGAAATATAATAATAACACTTTTATTATTGCCTCTAGGCATATTTCCAACAGTCTCCCACTTGCACTAGAGTCAATAATCTAGTTACATTGTGATGAATCGAACACCCATAGAGTTCTCGTGTTGATCATGTTTTGCTCATGAGAGAGAAGTTTAGTCAACGGATCTGCGACATTCAGATCCGTATGTACTTTGCAAATTTCTATGTCTCCATCCCGAACGCTTTCACGGATGGAGTTGAAGCGACGCTTGATGTGCTCGGTCTTCTTGTGAAACCTGGGCCTTGGCAAGTGCAATAGCTCCAGTTGTCACGTAAGAGTTTGATCGCCCCGACGCATTGGGTATGACTCCTAGGTCGGTGATGAACTCCTTCACCCAAATTGCTTCATGCGCTGCCTCCGAGGCTGCCATGTACTCCGCTTCACATGTAGATCCCGCCACGACGCTTCGCTTGCAGCCTGCACCAGCCATCGCTTCCACCATTCAACATATACACGATCCGGTTTGTGACTTAGAGTCATCCAGATCTGTGTCGGCTTAGCATCGACGAACCTGCTACGTAAGAGCTCTTCGTCACCTCCATAAACGAGAAACATGTCCTTTGTCCTTTCGTGTACTTCAGATATTCTTGACCGCTGTCCAAAGGTTCCTTGCCGGATTACTTTGGTACCTTCCTACCAAACTTACGGCAAGGTTTACATCAGGTCCGTACATAGCATGGCATACATAATAGATCCTATGGCTGAGGCATAGGGATGACACTCATCTCTTCTTTATCTTTTGTCGTGGTCGGGCATTGAGCTGAGCTCAATCTCACACCTTGCAATGCAGGCAAGAACCCTTCTTGACTGATCCATTTTGAACTTCTTCAAAATCTTATCAAGGTATGTGCTTTGTGAAGACCTATGAGGCGCCTCGATCTATCTCTATAGATCTTGATGCCTAATATATAAGCAACTTCTCCAAGGTCCTTCATTGAAAAACACTTATTCAAGTAGGCCTTAATGTTGTCCAAGAATTCTATATCATTTCCCATCGAAGTATGTCATCTACATATAATATGAGAAATGCTACAGAGCTCCCACTCACTTTCTTGTAAACGCAGCTTCTCCATAAGTCTCAAGATAAACCCAAACGCTTTGATCATCTCATCAAAGCGAATGTTCCAACTCCGAGATGCTTGCACCAGCCCATAAATGGATCGTTGGAGCTTGCATACTTTGTTAGCGTTTTAGGATCGACAAAACCTCCGGCTGCATCATATACAGCTCTTCCTTAAGATATCCGCTAAGGAACGCTGTTTTGACGCTCATCTGCCATATCTCATAATCATAGTATGTGGCAATTGCTAACATGATTCGGACGGACTTAAGCTTCGCCACGGAGAGAAAGTCTCATCGTAGTCAATCCCTTGAACTTGCCGATAACCCTTAGCGACAAGTCGAGCTTTATAGATGGTGACATTACCATCCGCCATCCGCCTTCCTCTTAAAGATCCATTTGTTTTCTATCGTCACGATCATCGGGCAAGTCACCAAAGTCCACACTTTGTTTTCATACATGGATTCTATCTCGACTTCATGGCTTCTAGCCATTTGTTGGAATCTGGGCCCGCCATCGCTTCTTCATAGTTCAAGGTTCATTGTTGTCTAACAACATGATTTCCAAGACAGGGTTGCTGCATCACTGTGCGGAACGTGTCCTAGTGGACCCACGGGTTCAAGAGCAACTTGATCCAAGTACCTTGATCATCATCATGAATTTCTCTTCGCTTGGTGTAGGCATCACAGAACATTTTCCCGAGCTGCACTACTATCCTGTTCAAGAGGTAGTACTTCATCGAAGTTCTACTTTCCTCCCACTTACTTCTTTCGAGAGAAACTTTTTCCGTAAAGGATCCGCTTCTGGCAACAAAGATCTTGCCTCGGATCTTATAGAAGGTATACCCTACGGTTTCCTTTAGGGTATCCTATGAAGACGATTTTTCGACTTGGGTTCGAGCTTTTCAGTTGAAGTTTCTTGACATAAGCATCGATCCCCAAACTTTTAGAAACGATACTTAGGTTTCTTCCCAAACCATAATTCATACGGTGTCGCCTCAACGGACTTAGACGGTGCCCTATTTAAAGTGAATGTAGCTGTCTCTAGAGCGATCCCCAAAATGATAGCGTAAATCAAGAAGAGACATCATAGACCGCACTATATCCAATAGAGTGCGACACGACGCTCGACACACCGCATTACCGAGGTGTTCCAGCGGCGTTAGTTGTGAAACGATTCCACATTTTCTTAAGTGTGTACCAAATTCGTGACTTAAATATTCTCCTCCACGATCCGATCGAAGAATTTTATCTTTCGTCACGCTTGATTCTCTACTTCATTCTGAAATTCCTTGAACTTTTCAAAGGTCTCAGATTTGTGTTTCATCAAGTAGACATACCCATATCTACTCAAGTCATCCGTGAGAGTGAGAACATAACGATATCCTCCGCGAGCCTCAACGCCATTGGACCGCACACATCGGTATGTATGATTTCCAACAAGTTGGTTGCTCGCCCATTGTTCCGAGAATGGAGTCTTGGTCATCTTGCCCATGAGGCATGGTTCGTGATGTGTCAAATGATTCATAATCAAGAGACTCCAAAAGTCCATCAAGATGGAGCTTCTTCATGCGCTTGACACCAATGTGACCAAGGCGGCAAAGCACAAGTATGTGGGACTATCGTTATCAACTTTACATCTTTTGGTATTCACGCTATGAACATGTGTAATACTACGCCGAGATTCATTAAGAATAAACCATCGACCATCGGAGCATGACCATAAAACATATCTCTCATATAAATAGAACAACCATTATTCTCGGATTTAAATGAGTAGCCATCTCGCATTAAACGAGATCCGATACAATATTCATGCTCAAACTTGGCACCAAATAACAATTATTAAGGTTTATAACTAATCCTGGGTAAATGAAGAGGTAGCGTGTCGACGGCGATCACATCGACTCGAACCATTCCCGACGCCAAGATCGTCACCTCGCCCTTCGCCAGCCTCCGCTTATTCCGCAGCTCCTGCCGTGAGTTACAAATATGAGCAACGGCACCGTATCAAATACCTGTGAGTTACTACGAGTAATCGGTAAGGTACACATCAATTACATGTATATCAAATATACCTTTGGTGTTGCCGCCTTCTTGTCCGCTAAGTATTTGGGGCAGTTCCGCCCAAAGGACCCTTCCCTTGCAATAAAAGCACTCACCTCGTGCTTGGGTCCATTCTTTGACTTCTTCCCGCAACTTGCTTACCAAGCGCTGCAACCTCCTTGCCATTCCTTCTTGAAGTTCTTCTTGCCCTTGCCCTTCTTAAACTTAGTGGTCTTATTGACCATCAACACTTGATGTTCTTTCTTGATTTCAACCTCGCTGACTTCAAAGATAGAGAATACTTCAGAATGGTCTTTACCATCCCCTGCATATTGTAGTTCATCACAAAGCTCTTGTAGCTTGGTGGAAGCGATCGAGGATTCTGCCAATGACCGCCTCATCGTGGAGGTTAATATTCAGTCGGGTCATACGGTTGTGCAACCTGCATATCTTGAGAATGTGCTCACCGATGTAACTATTTTCCTCCATCTTACAATCAGAGAACTTGTCGGAGATGTCATATCTCTCGACCCGGCGTGAGCTTGGAAAACAAGTTTCAGCTCCTCAACATCTCATATGCTCCGTGATGCTCAAAACGCTTTTGGAGCCCCGGCCTAAGTCAAAGCATGCCGCACCGAACGAGGGAGTAATCATCAAGACGAGACTGCCAAGCATTCATAATGTCTTGGTTCTTCGGGACGGAGCGCCACCTAGCGGTCCTTCTAGGACATATTGTTTCGCAGCTATGAGGATGATCTCAAGTTCCGGACCCAGTCCGATAGTTGCCGCCATCTCTTCAGCTTGGTTTTCTAGGAACGCTGAAGTTCAAGTTGACATGAGCGCTGGCCATTTGATCTACAAGACATATCATTCAAAAGTTTTAGACTAAGTTCATGATAATTAAGTTCATCTAATCAAATTATTACAATGAACTCCCACCAGATTAGACATCCTCTAGTCATCTAAGTGATACACGATCCGAGTCGACTAGGCCGTGGTCCGATCATCACGTGAGACGGACTAGTCATCGCCGGTGAACATTCTCATGTTGATCGATCTTCTATACGACTCGTGTTCGACCTTTCGGTCTCCGTGTTCCGAGGCCATGTCTGTACATGCTAGGCTCGCTGTTAACCCTAAGTGTTTTGTGTGTAAATCTGTCTTACACCCGCTGTATGTGAACGTAAGAATCCATCACACCCGATCATCACGTGGTGCTTAGAAGCTTACTTAACTTTAGCAACGGTGCACGCTAGGGAGAACACTTTGAAATTGTTGTAAGGGATCATCTTATTTACTACCGCCGTCTAAGTAAACAAGATGTATAAACATAATAAACATCACATGCAATTATATAGTAGTGACATGATATGGCCAATATCATAAAACTCCATTGATCTCCATCTTCGGGCTCCATGATCATCTTGTCACCGCATGACACCATGATCTCCATCATTGTGCCTCCATGAAGTTGTCACGCCAACGACTACTTCTACTTCTATGGCTAACGCGCTTAGCAATAAAGTAAAGTAAATTACATGATGCTCTTGAATGACACGCAGGTCATACAAAAATAAAGACAACTCCTATGGCTCCTGCCGTTGTCATACTCATCGACATGCAAGTCGTGATTCCTATTACAAGAACATGATCTCATACATCACAATATGTCATTCATCATTCATCACAACTTGGCCATATCACATCACATGTCAATTGCTGCAAAAACAAGTTAGACGTCCTCTAATTGTTGTTGCATCTTTACGTGGCTGCAATTGGGTTCTAGCAAGAACGCTTTTCTTACCTACTAATAACCACAACGTGATCTTGTCAACTTCTATTTACCCTTCATAAGGACCCTTTTCATCGAATCCGCCCAACTAAAGTAGGAGAGACAGACACCCGCCAGCCACCTTATGCAACTAGTGCATGTTAGTCGGTGGAACCGGTCTCACGAAGCGCACGTAAGGTTGGTCCGGCCGCTTCATCCCACAATACCGCGAAGCAAGATAAGATTAGTAGCGCAAGTAAGTTGACAAGATCCACGCCCACAACTAAATTGTGTTCTACTCGCAAAGAGAACTACGATAGACCTAGCTCATGATGCCACTGCTAGAACGCTGCATAAAATTAAAATTTTTCCTACGGTTTCACCAAGATCCATCTATGAGTTCATCTACAACGAGTCATGGAGATGCATCTACATACCACTTTGTAGATCATGAGCGAAGCGCTCAAAAGAACGGGTTGAGGTAGTTGTACACGCCGTGATCCAATCACCGGAGATCCTAGCGCCGAACGGACGACACCTCCGCTGCTCAACACACGACGGTCACGCGGACGCCTCCTCCTTCTTGATCCAGCAAGGGGAAGGAGAGGTTGATGAAGATCCAGCAGACGACGGCGTGGTGGTGGATGCAGCAGGATCCGCAGGCTTCGCCAAGCCGCCCATGGGAGGAGGAGGTGGCAAGGGGAAGGAGGTGCCAAGATGCGGGTCTTGCTGCCCTTCCTCCTCCACTATATATAGCTAGGGGCGATGCCCCTGGAGATCCCATCTAGATGGGGGCGCCCCCGGGCAACGGCCCCTTAGGGTTTCCAACTGGGGCGATGCCCCTGGGGCAACGGCCCCTAGGGTTTCCAACCGGGGGCGATGCCCCTGGGCAACGGTCCCCTAGGGTTTCCAACCCTAGGCGCCTTGGGCCCTTGGTGGGCGCACCAGCCCACCAGGCTGGTTCCCACGCCACTTCAGCCCATGGGGCCCCGGATAGGTGGCCCCACTCGGTGGACCCTCGGATCTTCCGTGGTCCCAGACAATACCGTGACCCCAAAACTTTCCTTGGGTCAAACTCGACTTCCTATATATAAATCTTTACCTCCGACCATTCCGAACTCCTCGTGACGTCCGGATCTCATCCGGACCAACAACTTTCGGTTACTGCATACTAATATCTCTACAACCCTAGCGCCACCGAACCTTATGTGTAGACCCTACGGTTCGGGAGATATGCGATATGACCGAGATGCCTCCCCATCAATAACCAACAGCGGATCTGGATACCCATGTTGGTCCTACATACTCCTCGATGATCTCATCGGATGAACCACGATGTCGAGGATTCAATCAAACCCCAGATACAATTCCTTTGTCAATCGGTACGTTATTTGCCCGAGACTCGATCGCCGGTATCCCAATACCTTGTTCAGTCCTCGCATCGCAAGTCACTTTACTCATACAGAATGCATGATCCCGTGACTAACCACTTAGTCACTTTGAGCTCATTATGATGATGCATTACCGAGGGGCCCAGAGATACCTCTCCGCTACACGGAGGACAAATCCAGCCTCGATCCGTGTCAACCCAATGACACTTTCGAGATACCGTAGTGCACCTTTATAGTCACCCAGCATGCCAGACGCTTGGTACACCCAAAGCACTCTTACGGTATCCGGGAGTTACACGATCTCATGGTCTAAGGAAGAGATACTTGACATTGGAAAAGCTCTAGCAAAACGAACTACACGATCTTGTGCTATGCTTAGGATTGTCTTGTCCATCACATCATTCTCCTAATGATGTGATCCCGCTGTCAATGACATCCAATGTCCATAGTCGAAACCATGACTATCTGTCACCAACGAGCTAGTCAACTAGAGGCTCACTAGGGACATGTTATGGTCTATGTATTCACACGTATCACGATTTCCTAATAATACAGCTTATAGCATGAATAAAAGACAATCATCATGAACAAAGAAATATAATAATAACACTTTTATTATTGCCTCTAGGGCATATTTCCAACAGAATCTTCAAGCTACCAACTAAAGGTCAAGCGAGAGGGTGCTGCATAAGGTGCAGTACGATGAAAGGAACAAGCCCGTGGATGCCCATGCCCAGCTTGGAGAAGAGCCGAAGGCTGCTCGGGTCCGAGCTGTCGGGCTCATAAGGAGAATCAACGGCTTCATGCATATATAGTAGTAGCTTGAGCGAACTCCTTTGAAAAGAAGAGTTCTGACGAGGAAGTCAATTTGATGTAATATATCCGTAGGTATGCTCACAGTGTCGCCTCATGAGGAGATGCCCGTAATAACGGGTGATCAACTTCCCGAATTGTTACAACCGATCGAACGAAGTTCGGCAGGCTATGAGCGCGCCTGCCCAGCGCTATGGCCAGCCTTCTCCATACCCGAGGGTCTTGGGAGCTTGGATGAGAAGCTGAGGCGGCAGCGCCCATGTATGGAAGCTGCCCGCCGCAAGGTGCTGTGGAGGCCTCGGGCCATGGTGAAGACGTGGTACAAGAAGGCGGATCCAACCACATGGTCAAGTCGACCTGTAGTCTGGCGGGAAGGAGATCCTCGTGAGTTTAGTATACGCCAAGTGGAGTTGGTCACAAATTTTCCCAACAGACTGTAAATTAGACAACCCGTTAGACGGATTGGGGAAGAATACAATAGTCGATTTGACAATGTATTATAAAATGACATACAAAATGCCTTCTAGCCGGATTGTAGATCGCTTGTCTTTGCCGATTTTTTCGCTTCAATTTCTGGACCCTATACTCCGGAGTGTGTCCGAATACCTTCTCTGTTATGAAACAACCGGGTATGCATGGAGACCAGCATAGGGGTCATCAATGCTTTATCGCATAAGTGCCCAACTAGTTATGTTATATTACATGGTTAGTAAGAAACATCTTCCAGGAGAATAGTTCCGCTAAGGGTTCCTTTCCATTGGGGTGGTATGCCCTAAAGTGCATGTCCGGATCAAAAAAGCAGAAAAACATCCGTGGCAGATAAATAAGTGGATAAAAATCATCTTTAAGTCACCAATCAATATTCCTTAAGAACGCTTAGCTTTCTTCACCTACCGAGGTACACATCCGCTGACCCGCAAGAATAATCGCAGAGGTGCTCCTTTACCTCCTAGCCAACAATCGGGAACGAGGGGTAAGCACAGAGCCGTGCAACCCAGCTTGGCCAAAACTTAAGTCATATCGATGCATATAATGGTGAATAAAAGGTACATGGAGGCTTGACACATGTGCTAGGCATGAAGCCCGAGATAATTAAGCTTCGTAAAGAAGCCCCTGGTATGATGAGTGCGGTAGCACATCAATTGCGCGCTGAACGCTGTATGTGTGAAGCCCTTTAAGGCTTGGATGAATAGGGTTGAGGAGAAAAGATAAACAAAAGGCAGCTGAAGTAAAAAAATTTTGACGGGGAAACGGATTTAACTCTTAATCCGGCGCTAGGCATAGAATCGCTTGAGGCGGGCTGCGCTCCATGGGTTCGCCTCGAGTCGGTTATCCGATGCATTTCAGAGACGGACGCCCGCCGGTCGACTTGATCGATGTTGAAGGGGCCTTCCCATTTGGGCTTGAGCTTGTCCTTTTCTTGTCCGCAGCGAGAACCAGTTCGCCAACGCTTGTAAGTCTTGGCCCGCATTTCTCGCTTTGATATCTTCGAGCCTGCTGTTGATAGAATGCGGAACGAGCCTTGGCGACGCCGCACTCTTCCTCCAATGTGTCCAACCTGTCCCGCCGATCCAACTCGCTTCTTTTCTTCGCATATGCGCACTCGAGGTGAGTCATGAATGATGTCGCAGGCAAACTGCTTCGCGCCAGATACCATAAAAATGGCCGGTGGTACGGTTAGGCGTTGTCCGCAGCCCCCGTAGTACGGAGTCGAGCTCTCTACCCAAAGGCGTGTCGATTTCGTAAGGGACCGCACTAGTCCGGGTTTGATGCCGCCATTATTAGACCATTTGCTCGCTCCACTTGACCGTTGGTTTGAGGATGATAGATCAAGCGTAGTCGAGCTTGATGCCCATATTTTTGCACCATGATTTAACCTCATCGGCGGTAAGTTCGCGCTGCTATCGGTGATGATGCTGGGGACACCATAACGTGTACTACCCCGGATATAAAGTCTATCACTGGTCCGGACTCGCCGCTTTAACTGGCTTGGCCTCTATCCATTTGGTGAATTTATCCACCATGACCAATAGGTACCTTTGCTTGTGGGTTCCCTTTAAGTGGTCCAACCATGTCAAGCCCCAAGACCGCGAACGCCGTGTAATGGGTATAGTTTTGAGGGCTGGGGTGGTATATGGCTCGATTAGCAAAGAGTTGACAACCGACGATCTTTGGACTAGGTCCTGTAGATCCGCTCAGCCGCGTCACCAAGAAAAACCAGCACGGAATGCCTTTCCAAGGGCCCGAGCTGCGGGCAGGTCCGCTTAGTCCGCATGAATTTCAGCCAGAGGTTCCGCCTTCCTCTTCGGAGATACACCTTGAAGGACTCGTTGTGCTTTTCTTATAAAGTTCTCCTCATAGACCTTGTAGGCTTTAGATCACGGACAATGCAGCGGGCCTCATTTTGGTCTTCGAAGCTCCTCGCCAAGCAAGTAGGCGAGGAATGGTTCTGTCCACGGGCAATTACTGCCATTATGTCGTGGGCGGATGGTGTTATGTCATTCATTGAAACGCCGTTGGCGGGCTTGTTCCGCTTGTTAGTTCCGACTCTTCCCATAATACGGATGGCTTGAAGAGCCGCCTGTGAAGATATTAGAGGGACAGCGCCACGCTTACGCCAATGCGTGCCAAGGCCCGCTTGGTTATTATCCCGTGACGGATGGAATTCAAGTCCTTCGAACCGGCTGACATTTTGAGGACAACGCTATGATATGCTGCCATTTTCGGATCTTTGGCGCCAAAGTCTCCGCTTATTTGGGATATTGCAGGTTTTAATCCTCACGACCTCTAGGTGTTGAATGCCCATGGAGATTGCCATCCGGAGACCATGTAAAAGGGCCTCATATTTGGCCGCGCTTGTTGGAGTCCGTACATTATCTGGCACGATGGACTATGTCCTGGTCGGGACGCCAAGACGATGCCCGCCCCAATCCGCTAACATTTTGAGCCATCAAGTGCATAATCCAATTAGAGTATGCACCGTATTCTTTAGGGAGTTCGGCTTCGTCCATTCAGCGACAAAGTCAGCCAATACTTGTGACTTTATAGCTCACGAGGTTTGTAATATATATCAAATGGTAAGAGCTCAATGGCCCATTTTGCAATCCTGCCCACGATCGCGGGTTGTTTATAATGTCGCTATGGTACTTCAGAGGCCATCGTTATCGAACACTCTTGAAAGTAGTGTCGAGCTTCCGGATGCCATGAACACCGCGATGCTATCTTCTCGATAGTGCGGTAACGGACTTGCGGGGGTTAACACAGAGATACGAGTATACCGGTTTTTGAAGAGGGAATTTATGCCCTACATTTTCTCGCTCGACGACGAGTACCGCGGCTTACAACATGATGTGTGGCTGCGATGTATAACAACATTGGTTCGCCCAGGTTGGGCGAGCCAGACCGGATTTGTTGCCAATATGGCCTTTATTTCTTCGAGTCCGGCGGTGGCATCCGCCCACTGGTGTTCGTGCGCCTAAGGAGGCGATAGAGGGTAATGCCTTTTCTCCTAGATCGGAGATGAAGCGCTTAGAGCCGCCACGCATCCAAATAATTTTGTATTTGCTTGAAATCTTTTGGGATATCTAGCTGTGACAGAGCTCGGATCTTGGCTGGTTTGCTTCAATTCCTCTACGGATACGATGAAGCCCAAAGAGATTTCGCTGGGTACGCAAAACGCATTTTTCCGGATTCAGCTTGATGTCGATGCTCGAGGTTGTCGAATGTGAGCCTCAAGTCGCCTACTAGAGTTTCGACGAGTTTATTTTTGACGACTACGCCGCCTCACGATGCCTCTACTGTTTTGCCGATCCGTAGCCGACATGTCCGAATCATACCGATATGTTGCGCCGGTGTTTTTAAGTCCGAAGGGCATCGTGTTGAAGCAGAATGGTCCGTATGGAGTAATGAATGCTGCTGCGGCTTGATCCTCTTCTCGCCATCTTGATTTGATGATAGCCGGAGTATGCGCCCAGAAGCACAATGAATCGTGTTTCGCAGGGGCATCGGCGATTTGGTCGATGCGGGGAGAGGGAAGGGATCCTTTGGGCAGGCTTTATTTAGGTCTTTGAAATCGACATATAGGCGCCAGGATTTGTCCTTCTTGGTACCATTACCAGATTTGCTAGCCAATCCGGATGTTTGATGTCTCGGCGACTCCGCCCAATAGTTTGGCTAGCTCTCTCCCATTGCCTGCCTTTTGGGTTCGAAAATCGTCAAGAGCCTGCTTGATCGGCTTGAGTCCTTTTAGGATATTTAGGCTGTGCTCGCCACCGACGTGGGATTCCCGGCATGTCCGAAGGGTGCCAAAGTAAGATGTCCCAGCTTTTCTTGTAGAAATTTCAGAAAGCGCCTACATCGTGGTTTAATTGTGCCCCGATGGAGGCCGCTTTGCGTGGTCCGCTGGTGGACTTGGAATTTGACTATTTCATCCGCTGGTTTAAAAGAGGTGGATTTGGATCTTTTATCAAGTATCACATCGCCCCTGTTCACCGTGGAGCGATCGCGGTGAGTTCCTCGGCCGCTAGGGCTTTGGACAGTGCCTCGAGGGCTAGTGCGGCTGTCTTATTTTCGGCCGGAGTGCTATGTTCGGGTCACTAGCGAGAGTGATGATTCCGCTGGGACCGCATTTTAAGCTTCATGTACCCATAATGGGGTATAGCTTGAAAAATTGTGAATGCCTCTCGTCCTAATAAAGCATGATATCCGCTGCTGAATGGAGCCACTTGAAATGTGACCTCCTCGAATCTGTAATTGTCCCATGAAATAACACTACGCCCAGCTGATTTTTCCTGCAGGCAAATGCTTCCGGTTGGGATTATTCTCTAAAGGTTGTGCTGCTTCGCCAATGCGGTTCCACTAATTCCATTTTTCGAGGGTTTCATATAAATGAGGTTTAGTCCGCTGCCGCCATCCATGAGTACCTTAGTAAGACGAAAGCCGCCTACTATCGGGCCGAGGACTAATGCGTTTGGTGCCCGGTAGTTCGGAATTTAGGTTCTTCACCGCATTGAAGGTAATAGCCGTGTCACCCATGGATTTATTGTTGCTACTTGGTAGACTTCGCAAGGTTATGGAGTTGTCGCTTTGCATGTTATTTGATGCGAAAGTCTCAAGACTGTTAACACCGTGATCGGTGTTGCCGGGCTGGGATTCAAGCTAGAAGCTCTTCGCCACTTTTGGCCACCGCCGAGTATCCAACATGCTCAAGGCTATGAGTTGGAGTGGCGCCTCTCGGTATATGAATTTTGCAGGTCCGCTTAGCCAGCCCTCCAAGACGGTTCTGCACTTTAGGGTTTTGGTTTTTGGTATTCAACCTGTGTGCTTGATGATGATGCACCCTTTGGTTCCGGACTAGGGATGTATTCGGGCCGGATTATCCCAAAATTTACTTTCGTTTTCCAGCGCCTCCATCGCACAAGATTTTTGTACGATGGTCACCAGGTCAGCAAAGCGTAATTTCGCCATTTACTTATGGCGCTTAGGATTCCCTTGTCCGCAATTATTGCGTAAGACCGAGATTGCGCTTCTCTTGGCGTCCTTTATCCTGTCCATAACTGTGGAGGAATCTGCCCAAGAGTGATGTATCGCCTCGGGCGGGCTCTTGCCGAATTAGAGTTAGATCGCAGATGTCCGGGCGGTGGTGGAACTAAGTCCGAACCTTACCCATCTCAAGGCTCAAGGCCGAGAAGTTTCCAATTTTGAAGTTGATTTCGGACGTTGTCCAACGAGTCCGGTCCGATGCCCGACTTTAAGTTCAAGTGTTTGATCGAGGCCCGCCCTCCGCTGGAATCCGCATGGGGGTTCGAGGATCCGACATGACTAGTTTTCAATACAGAGAAGGCCGCCAAGATTGCTCCTCTACCATCGCAACGCAGGGCGCACTGGAGAGTTAATCTCTCGATCGGTTTTAAGCCCAATCTGATCGAGTCAGAAGCGACTCCTGTAGGCGGGCGATGCGATCCAAGAGCTCGCTTACTTGACGAGAGCTCTATTGATCCAGCCGCCGCTAATCCCGAGCCGACGTGAAGATTGCTTTTGATGACTTGGGAGGTCATTATCGGCGATGGCTGGACAGCGGTCATGAGAAACCACCTAGCCGGATAGTTTGGCCGGCTGCCAAGGCTCTTTGATGTAAAAATACCGCCCTTGAAGACGGAAGAGGCATCCTTCCCATCGGTGACGGCACGCAGGAACTCTCAATGAAAGCACCAATGTCGGTGTCAAACCGGAGGATCTCGGTAGGGGTCCCAACTGCAAGGCGCTAGGCGGATGGTAACAGGAGACAAGGGACACGATGTTTACCTGTGTTCGGCCCTCTTGATGGAGGTAAAACCCTATGTCCTGCTTGATTGATATTGATATTGTGGATGTTTACAAGAGTGGATCTACCACGAGATCAAGGAGGCTAAACCCTAGAAGCTATCCTATGGTATGATTGTAAGGGTTGTTAGATTGTAGTCCTACGGACTAAAGCCATCCGGCTTATATAGACACCGGAGGGGCTAGGGTTACATAGAGTCGGTTACAATGGTAGGAGATCTACATATCCAGATCGCCAAGCTTGCCTTCCACGCCAAGGAAAGTCCCATCCGGACACGGGTGAAGTCTTCAATCTTGTATCTTCATAGTCTTGAGTCCGGTCGATGATGATAGTTCGCCGATGATAGTCCGCCGATGATGGTAGTCCGCAATCCGACACCCCTAATCCGGGACTCCTCACCGGGGGTTGAGGCCGCATTGCTACGCCGCGTTCGAACGTGCTGTGGTCTTGGTTGATGTTGTTCGGCGCTGTTATTATATGTCCCGCCGCTTAACGACCGGACTCAAAATTGCCTTTTTAAAAGGCTGCTCAGACGCCGCGGAGAGTCAGATGTTCCTCCGCTCGAGGGAGCGCCCGTGTTTCCATTGACCGTGATGACTCCGCAGGGCCCGCATCTTGAGCTTAAGGTATGCATACGCGCACTGCTGAATTTTGCGAACGCGTTCGTCTGAAAGCAGAGCGTGATAGCCGCCATGAACGGGACTATGTCAAGATTAACTCGCTCGAAATTATCCGGGATCCAAGACCACTTCCAGCAGTAATCGAGCTCGCATAATTGGCCTCGACACCGGTATGACGCTTTGAAGGTTGTCTTTGTAGGTTTAATCTTGAAGGGTCTATGCCCATCTTGCGATCGTATCCCGATAAAGCAGGTTCAGTTACGCCGCCGCCCATCGACTCTCGTGAGGTGAAATCCATCGACGATTGGGTCTAAAACTACGCGCGAATCCGCCATGGCGGATATCGGCGATGGTCTCTTCATCGAAAGTGATCGGGCAAGAGGACCATGGGTTGAATTTTGGGGCGATCGCTCCATCGCAGATACGCCCTTAGTGCACGCTCGCCCCTCTTGGGAATATGCTATGATATCATATTTACCGGCCCAAACTTGAGGGGGAATCCTTTATCCTGTGTTGTTCGGCGGCCGGGTCTCTTCCTCGCTATCGCTGTGTAGCCCCTTGTTACTCGCGATTAATTTGCTCGCTCGCTGAATACCCAACAATCTCTCGCCGTGTGGTTAGCTGGCTTTTCGGGGTTCCATGTATTTGACAGAGCGGTCGAGTATTCGTCCAAATTGGACGGCCCGGAGTGGTTCTTTTGAATGGCTTCTTCCGCTGACTGGCTTGAGCTCCTCGAATCCGCGCTGACCGCCAGATCCCCATTGCCGCCGCCACACGCAGCGCTTGTTTTGTTTCGACGAACCCGCCATTGCGGTCCTTGGTATCCGGACTGCCAGCGCTTTTGCCGAGGTTGTTGCTGCGAGCCAGCCAGTTATCCTCTCCCGCATGTAAGCCGGTCATGAGTGATGTGAGGGCTGCCATGGATTTCGCTTCCCCGCCCTAGGTGCCGGGCCGCCACTCGTCGCGGATGTTATGTTTGAAGGCAGCGAGGGCCTCGCATCCGCATAAATGACGATTTGATTTTTTTTTGTTAAGAACCGTGTCCGCAATTGCCCGCCGATTCGCCTCGATGCTGGATTATGTGGCTTAGGTCATCTCAAGGCTCGTGGTCGCACATACGCGTTCTCGAAGTTGTCGAGGAATGCGGCTTCCGTGTCTTCCCAAAGATCCAATCGACTCGGGCAGGCTATTAAGCCAATGCCGAGCTGGTCCTTTAAGCTTGAGCGAGATATTTGATGGCGTGAAGATTGCCGCCAAGGGCCATATGTATATGGAGGAGATAATCCTCAATCCAAACTGCGGGTCTGTTAGCCATCGAGGATTCGATATTGTCGGGTTTAAACCCTTCAGGATTTGATGATTCATTACTCGCCGCTGAAGCATAGTGGGTGCGGCGCCTCAGATGAGCAATATCGCGACGTAGCTCGAGAGAGCGTTGTTCCGCTGTGTTCGCCCGACCAAAGTAGTTGTATCCGCGCGACGGTATTCGCTGTGGGTCTTGGGGCGCCCACGTGATCCATAGATAGATCTCGATTGTCTTGCCTTGTCCTCCAATATATCTCGCGAAGTCCGCGCGCGCTCCCCCATGGCTTCATGCTTTTGAGCGATGCCGGGTACGGTTTTGGTGGAGGGCTTGCACGCCTCTCCGTCGCAGGGTCACGAGGTGGTCGCTTCCGCCGACATATGCGCTGGTGATGCAGGTTTGTACGCTCTCCTCTAATCGGGGAGCAACTTGCGCTTTGGGTAACTTTTGAGGGGCGCTCGAAGTTCATATTTTCGCCGCGAGGACCTCGTCCATCTGTCGCCAAGAGGTCTTGATCAGCTTGAAGTCTGTTGCTGCTTTTTCTTTAGGCTGTTTGCCGTGGCCATTAGCCCGCCTCAAACGCCTTGTTCGACGGGATCCTCGTGCACCATAAATTGGCCATCGCCGAGGCTTGCCTCATCTCCTGAGGGAGGTAAGTAATTGTCATCCTCGACCTCTTCGCCTCGCGCCTCTCGTGAGGGCTTGCTTCCGCCTCCTCCGCGCTGGATCATGCCGAGGGAGTTGTCTTCGCACTTTCTGGGTGTTATTATCTCCGTGCCGAATCTCCATTCTTGCCGTGGGCGGATTTAGAGCGCGCCACCGACGCCGGGCGCTTGGGTTGTTTCTTTATGAATCGCCTCGCTGCTTCTTTGCTGTCCCCATCTTTTGGGGTGTCCACCATGTATATGTTGTATGACGAGGTGGTCTTCCAAAGGTCTCGTAGGCACCGGTTTCTGGTAGTCTCCGCATCGCCGCCCATACCGCCGATGTCTTCGGAGTCGTAGTCGAGCACGCTTGCTAAATCGCCGATGCTGGCTACGGGCGGGTGGTGGTGGGGTCTGAATTTCTTCGTCGTCCTAGGCCCCAACCATCCCGGATAGCGAGAGATGCTTCAGTGAATTATGATATCGCCAAGGGCGAAAAGGAAAGATGTCCGCAGCGGTGAATTTATGATCGCGCCCAATCGGATTCGACCGGCAGGGCGAGGAGGTTCGGAGTCCCGCAGAGTCCGCACTCGGAGTCCGCGAGCTTTATGCGGACAAGTAAGTGTTCGCCCATCGCCAGAAGAGTAGCTCCCGAGGCGGTGTCCAGCCATCCGCCCTCGATCCGAGCGATCGGCCCGGACTTATGGGTCGGAGCGGATTCATGTGCAGCCTCCAAGGTGCTGTCCGCGGCAGTAGTTAGGTCATGCCCATCGTGACAGCCGCTGCACGCCGGGCTGTGGCTCGATCCATCAAGATCAAGTCCCGCAGATATCGCCGTGAAGTTTAGGGCTTCCATATCCGACTCGACGCCAGGGGCGAGCTTTCGATCCGCCCAGATGGCTAAGTGAGTTGCCCGCAGCGTAAGCCAATACGAAGATCTGTCCGGGAGAAAAGTCTCACCCAGAATGCGCCGTTGTCGATTGAAGAGGCCATCGAGCCTATCGGTGACGGCTACGCAGGAACTCTCAATGAAAGCACCAATGTCGGTGTCAAACCGCGGATCTCGGTAGGGGGTCCCGAATCGCAAGGCTCAGGCAGCTGGTAACAGGAGACAAGGGCATGATGTTTTACCTGTGTTCGGGCCCTCTTGATGGAGGTAAAACCTCACGCCCCGCTTGATTGATATTGATATTGTGGATGTTTACAAGAGTGGATCTACCACGAGATCAAGGAGGCTAAACCCTAGAAGCTAGCCTATGGTATGATTGTAAGGGTTGTTCTTCCGTCCCACGGATTAGAGCCATCCGTTTATATAGACACCGGAGAGGGCTAGGGTTACATAGAGTCGGTTACAATGGTAGGAGATCTACATATCCAGACGCTAAGCTTGCCTTCCACGCCAAGGAAAGTCCCATCCGGACACGGGCGTAAGTCTTCAATCTTGTATCTTCATAGTCTTGGAGTCCGTCGATGATGATAGTCCGACAATGATAGTTCGGTCGATGATGGTAGTCCGCTATCCGACACCCCTAACTGACTCCTCACCCCCTTCCGCTCTGGCCTAACTGGTGCATGACACGTCAATTCGATGTCGGCTCTCCCACATGTCGGAGTAGTAAGAAGGAGCAAAGAATGATGCGTATATACTAGTACTATACTACTCCTCCGCCTAGGTGTGTAAGTCATCTTATTTAAAACCAAATAATCGCAAAACACTAAGGCGCTGTGCATTAACTTCATCTCGCTTCCTGTTTCTTGACATATCAACCAATAAGAGATGAGGTGTGCATGCTTTTAATGAGTTGAGACTATCAAACACGACATGCAATGGTTAGTTCATTGCATGCAATGCTATTAATTAGCAAATAAACATTAAAGTCTCTCGCTTTTCCCCTTCTCCTTAGTCACGGTGCACAACCTAAGATGACTTACTCACCTAGACGGAGGGAGTACTCAGTCGGAGGAGTGCGAACCACGACAGCCCAAAGGAACCAGCAAATACAACCATGGTAGCCCAAAGGAACCAAAGAATAGAAAACAATGTGGTGATATGGCCATAAAAACAATGTGTTATGGTCCACACAGTAGCATGTACAGCTACACTCCTCTTTGTTTGGATCCTCGAGTTAGAGCTAGTTTGGGTTGAAATATTTCAAATTATCGAAACAAGAGGGGTTAGTTTGAGCTAGTTTGTTCTAACCCAGCTAAAAAATAGCCCGTGGAGAGGTTCTAGGTTAGTTATCATCGGCCCACTAAAAGAGAACTAAAAAATCTCCCCGCCTCGCACTGCATCGCCTCCCTCTCGCACGACTCCACTGCTCCCATAGGGCCGCCCAAGCGCCTGCCTGGCCTCTCTCCTCCGCCTCCTCTCCTTCCCGCCTCCGCCGCCTCACTCCGCCGCCTCCTCCCTTCAAGGTCGCCCGCCCCTTCACTACTCATTTTCCTTCACACATGATAAGCAAGCGGCGATCTACCAGTGGAGGTCGCGAGAGGTGAGTTTGTTCGTCTTCCTTCCTCACGCCATATCATTGATCTTTCTTGCTCTAGCGCTAATTTTGATTTGGAAAAGTAGATCCCGATCAAACTTGGTATAGATTTGTGGTGCACGATGGAATTGTTTGATGCTGCTTGAGGAGGTAATAAATCTTTCTAGAGGCCCAAAGATTAAGGTCACCTTTCTAGGTATTTCAATTTCAGGCTTGAATTATTTCGAGAGGCCCAAAGATTCAATTCACCTTTCTAGGTATTTCAATTTCGTGCTTGCATTATTTCTAGAGGCCCAAAGATTCAGTTCACCTTTCTAGGTATTTCAATTTCAGGCCTGCATTATTTCTAGAGGCCCAAAGATTCAGTTCACCTTTCTTGGTATTTCTGGCCAGCCTTGCATTATTTGTAGAGGCCCAAAGATTCAGCTTCACCTTTCTAGGTATTTCAGTTTCTGTGCTTGCATTATTTCTAGAGGCCCAAAGATTCAGTTCACCTTTCTAGGTATTTTAGTTATTGTGCTTGCATTATTTCTAGAGGCCCAAAGATTAAGTTCCCAATCAGTGGCAAGCGGCCCTGCTACCCATGCCGGTGTCGACCTCAACTCGCAAGGGCCAAGGCCACAGGGTTCCTGGGCTTGGGCTCTACAGAGCCTTCCTCCAGAAGCGACGATGGCGAAGCCTCCCTGCGTGAGGGGCTCCTGCCCTCCCTATCGTGAATGACTTCCGTGATGAGTTAGCTCATTCTTTGTTTCATGAAGTGTTTTTTATTTTGTGAAGCTTGATTGACGACTTGTATGTTTAAGTGGATATCTCATTTGTATGGAAAAGTAAAAATTATCATGTTTTGCATGCTTGATTTGTATAGATGGTCTGCTTATGTCAATTGTGAGCGGAGGAGGCCACAGAAGAGCCGCCACACCCAAGAGGGTTCTTGGATCCAAGGGACTTATTTTAGTCCTGACTAAAAATAGTCTCTTTAAGAGGCTAAAGTTCCAAGCACCCCGACTAAAGAGGGCTAAAACTAGTCTTGAGACTAAAAATTTTTAGTCGTGGGTACCCCACTAAAATGTTTTTTTCGAGAGTACACAATCGGCACTGTATTTTTTATAGAAGAAGGAGAACACAATTTACAAGATTCCACACGCTGATGCTAACACCAACATGGGAGCACCCACTCCAACTAAATAACCCTAGGCTAATGTCTCACTAAACGCTGTAAACCTCCAACACCGCAAAAGCTAAGTTCCACTTTTAAGCTCATCTAAGATTGGCGCCTTACTAAAATGTGGATTAGTCCTCTCTCCTCATTTAACTCCTCTTCTTTAACACATGCGTAGTTCGGATTGGAGGGTTTGAGGATAATAAATGCTCATTAACTTGATTTTAGTCTCTTTAGTATTTGGATCCAAGCATGGTGAGGCTAGCAAATTTTAGTCCCACTACTTTAGTCATGGAACTAAAACGTATCCAAGCACCTCCAAACCGGCCGGAAATAGGGTCCAAAGTAGTCAAATGATTGAGATAGAGCATTTATTGTCAATCTAACCTTGCCATCCATACACCTCTTTGGTTTAGAGTTAGTTCAGGTTAGAATCTAACTCAACCTCTAACCGAGTTAGAGTTCTCCTCTTCCCGGTTCACCGCCATCATACTTTCCCCATTCCTGTGTTTTCAGATCCTCATGAATCAAAGAGGCCTTTTTCGTGGGAAAATCAAAGAGGCCCTTAGACTGGTTTAGGTCCCGTCATTTTTATAAACGTTATGTCCAAAATTTAATGAACGTGTTCGTTTCCACAAAAATAATTCGTTTCATGTAGTAATTCATTCATTTATTTATTCTTCTACGGGGTTTGTATGTAATTGTGAGGTCTGAAATGTAAAAGTACCCCAGCATATGCTCCTAGTCGCATGCAAGACGACCCAGATGTTTATGTCCCACATGTCGCGTAATGGGAGCACGTGAAATAGCCTAGGAGTACATATAGGAGGATAAATGCGAAAAAATATGTAATCTGTGAAGCGAGCTGCTGGTTCAAAAAGGAGACCTAAAGTGACGATAGCTATAGGTCGACGCACCCAACTAGTGGTACTACTAGACATACGACTAATTTTTCCTCAAAAAGAGGCGAGTGCTCAAGAGATTCTATTCTATAAACACGAGTCCCATCTCGACAACAAAGTCTGCGGTTATAGCTAGCTCTCCTCCCTCGCTTTCTTCTAATTCTAAACTCTACCGCGGGCCCCACCTCAGAGTGAAAAACATTACGACCGAATAAAATGCCATATACCCCTCCACTCATAAATATAACCCTTTTAGATACTATTTCAAATGGAATACAAAGATATGATGTATGTAGACATATTTTAGAGTGTAGATTCACCAATTTTGTCCGTATGTAGTAGTCACTTGTCGGAATCTTTAGAAAGACTTATATTTGGGAACGGAGGAGTACTATACTAATAAAACATTAAGGCCACGAGGCGATGCAAAGGCTGGTTACTGGAGGCAAGAAGAAGAGATGCATCCATCGACGACGCCCACCTCCTCGACTCAGTGGCGCCGCCCACCGAACAGCCATAAGTAGCAGCGCTTTTGTGGCCAGGTCGACGTGTTCTCAACAATGGCGCCCAAAGATTCCAAATTACCGGAAGAAGACCAACGCTTTCTCGTCCTCGCTTGCCTTGTAGTGGCCTATGTAGACGATTTCAGAGACGGGATGTGCAGTGTCGACGGCTTTCTTGCATGGCGAGATAGCGGCAGCGCGCCTCGAGGTGCACATTCTTTGTCGCGACCTCCGCACCTGCAGGCCACCAGTGGCTTGAAAGAGTTCATCACCATGGAGGCCGATGAGGGTGGCAGGCAATGAGGAGCCTGCGCTGGCCGGAGCAAGACGGGCAAGGTCATCCGCACGCTTCTTGACGGTCAGAACTTATGGATGGAGTCGACCATCATGTCTTCCATGTGAGAGGCGGTTTGCAAGGTGAGGGCTACGATGCATGCGGTCGCCAAAGACTGTTCTGAACGCCATGCGGTCCGGGGCCGCAGGTCGGCACCTTGATGATTTGGCACAGCCGATCGCCGCTGGCCCATCGCCTCCATAGGTGCTTGTGGATTCTGGTCACTTGGTCTTGGATTGGAGTGAGCAGGCATAAGCAGAGACTTGGGAGTAGATGGATTGGAGTGGTGGGGCGCCTTTATTATATGAGAGTCCAAACTCAGTATCTACATCGTGGTCGGGCTCTATTCTCGCTTCTCCAATTAATTCCTCCGCATGTAATTGAGGATGCATCATTGACCATTCAACGTCCTCGTGAACCGCTACCCTCTCCCTCCTTGGCATTCACACCTATGGACCTGGCCGACGACGAGGTGCCTATGGTGACTTCAGAATTTCAAGATGATAGTGTCGTATGGTGTGCGCTCATAGGGTGAGTAGATGCCCGTGTCTATATACGCCATAAGGCCCAGACCGTGTCAAAAAACCATTTTGCTCCATATGTACCTGGCTCCTGGTAGTCTAGTCACTTGTTGAAATCTCTAGAAGGAAAATACTCCTTCTCGTTTATTGTGGCTATACTAGCAAGTAGTTGTAATGTGATTAGTACAATAGTGGGCTCACATAGCAATTTTGTCTCATGCAAGAGCCCGCTATATGCGGTTTCAAATGTTCAGAATCGCAACGCTCGAAAGGCGCTGGCTCTTCAGCTTCTTTGAGAAGATGAACAATGATGTTACTACTACCGCTTCTACAAAGTGTCGAATCCATCGCCAGATGTCCGGCCCACCGCAAGGTGGCGGATAGCTTGTTGTAGAGCATGGTCAATAATATAGCCAGCTGCTGGCTATATGATGTTGCCATTGTTGTAAATATGCCCTAGAGGCAATAATAAAATGATTATTATTATATTTCTTGTTCATGATAATTGTCTATTGTTCATGCTATAATTGTGTTATCCGAAATCGCAATACATGTGTGAATACATAGTCCACAACATGTCCCTAGTGAGCCTCTAGTTAACTAGCTCTTTGATCAATGGATGGTTACGTTTCTCACCATGGACATTGGATGTCATTGATATCGGATCACATCATTGGGACAATGATGTGATGGATAAGACCCAATCCTAAGCATAGCACAAGATCGTAGTTCGTCTGCTAAAGCTTTTCCAATGTCAAGTATCTTTCCTTAGACCATGAGATTATGTAACTCCCCGATACCGTAAGGTTACTTTGGTGTGCCAAACGTCACAACGTAAATCGAGTGGCTATAAAGGAATACGGTATCTCGAAAGTATCTGCGGTTACGAATCGTGGATCGATTTGTCACTCCGCATGACGGAGAGGTATCTCTCGCCCACTCGGTAGGACATCATCATAATGAGCTCAATGTGATCAAGGAGTTGTTCACAGGATGATGTGTTACGGAACGAAGTAAAGAGACTTGCCGTGAACGAGATTGAACAAGGTATCGTATACCGACGACATCGAATCTCAAAAGTATCGCACTGCAGACAAAGGGAATTGTATAGGGATTGATTAAATCCTCGACATCGTGGGTTCATCCGATGAGATTATCGTGGAGCATGTGGGAGCCAACATGGGTATCCAGATCCCGCTGTTGGTTATTGATCGGAGAGTTGTCTCCTTTGTCATGTTCACGGTCTCCGAACCCGTAGGGTCTACACACTTAAGGTTCCGGTGATTTAGGGTTGTAGAGATATTAGTATGTGGTAACCCGAAGTTGTTCGAGTCCCGATGAGATCCTCGGACATCACGAGGAGTTCTTAATGTAAACCGGAGGTAAAGATTTGTATATAGAAGTCCATGCTCGCCACCGAAAGTTTCGGGTGACCGACAGATACTGACCACCGGAAGGGTCCTGGGTTCACTGGTGGGGCCACCTATCCTCCTGACGGCCCCATGGGATGAAGTGAAGGAACCAGCTCTGTGGGCTGGTGCGCCTCATGGGCATTCCCCTCAGCTTAGGGTTGGAAACCCGGGGGGGGCGCCCACCTGACTTGGGGGCAAGTTTCTTTGCCCACCCCCATTGAGATTGGATCTCTAGGGGTCGCGCCTCAGGCCCTATATAGAGTGGGAGGAGGGCTACACCAAGCCTCGGGCGCCCCCCGCAACACCTCTCCTCTTCAGCCGAGTCAAGCCCTGCCGAGATCCCCACCGCCCACCACCACGCCATCTACTGCTGGATCTCCATCAACCCTCTTCCCCTTGCTGGATCAAGAAGGAGGAGATGTCTCTCCCAACCGTGACGCGGTGTTGAACGCTGGAGTGCCGTCTGCTCAAGCGCTAGGATCATCGGTGATTTGGATCACGATTTAGTACGACTCCATCAACCCCTGCTCTCTTGAACGCCTCCGCCGATGATCTACAAGGGTATGTAGATGCACTCCTCTCTCGCTTAGATGACTCCATAGATTGATCTTGGTGATGCGAGAAATTTTTATTTTCTGCAACCATCCTCAACAAAGGGCATCATGAGCTAGGTCTATGCGTAGTTTCTATGCACTATAGAACACAAGTTGTTGTGGGCGCCGATTTTGTAAATTTACTTGCCACATTAGTCTTATCTTGATCCGCAAGATCGGGATGAAGCGGCCCGACCGACCTTACACGTATACTTTACGTGAGACAAAGTTCCACCGAACGATATGCACTAGTTGCATAAGGTGGCTAGTGGGTGTCTCATCTCTCCCACTTTAGTCGGATCGGATTCGATGAAAAGGGTCCTGGTGAAGGGTAAATAGAAATTGGCATATCATGTTGTGGTTTTGGCGAGGTAAGAAACGCTCTTGCTAGAACCCTATAGCAGCCATCAGAAAACATGCAACAACAATTAGAGGATGTCTAACTTGTTTTTGCAGATGCCTTGTGATTGATATGGTGAGGGAGTCCTCGACTAGGGGTGTCCGGATAGCCGAACTATCATGGGTCGGACTCCAAGACTTTGAAGATACAAGATTGAAGACTTGCCCTGTCCGGATGGGACTTTCCTTGGCGGGAAGGCAAGTTCAAACGGATATGTAGATCTCCTACCATTGTAACCGACTTGGTAACCCTAACCTATCCGTGTCTATATAAACCGGAGGGTTTTAGTCCATAGGACTTAACAACAATCATACCATAGGCTAGCTTCTAGGGTTTAGCCTCCGATCTCGTGGTAGATCTACCTTGTACTACCCATATCATCAATATTAATCCAGGAGTAGGGTATTACCTCCATCGAGAGGGCCCAACCTTAAAAACATCGGTCCCTTGTCTCCGTTACCATCCGCCTAGAACGCACGTTCGGGACCCCACCCGAGATCCGCCGGTTTTGACAACCGACATTGGTGCTTTATTGAGAGTTCCTCCGGTCGCCACCGATAGGCCCGATGGCTCCTTCGATCATCAACAACGACGCAGTCCGTGGTGAGACCTTTCTCCCCGGACAGATCTTCAGATTCGGGCGGCTTTTGCAATCGGGCCAATTCGCTTGGCCATCCGGAGCAGATCGAAGCTAGCCCGGCCATCGTGTCAGATTTGAAGTTTGAACTATACGGCCGATATCCGGAGACTTGATCTTCGACGGATTCGAGCCGCAGCCAAGCGGCCGCACTGCCTCGATGGGCATGATCTAGCCCGCCGGTAAAGGCCTCGGAGGCCGCATCAAAGATCCGCCTCCCCTCAATCCGGAGCCGGATTCCCGACGAGGACGAGTGGTTGGACACCGCCGGGGCTACGAACTGGCGATTGAGCCAACTCATCCCTGTCCTTTTGGAAGACTCGACCTGTGGTGTCGGACTCCTCCCCGACCAACCTCCGCTACCGCCAATTGAACCGATTGGCCCGGTTATGGAGTTCACCGCCAGAATCTTTCAGCATCCCTTTGGCGACATCCTGAATTCCAAAGTTCTCTTTATCCGGAGAGCCATGGCCGATTACGGTCAAAGGGGATGCGGACGACGAAAAATTCAACGCCCACCCACCACCCATTCAAGCCACCGCCAAAGCTTACACGACGGTTCGATTTCAAGACATCGACGGTATGGACGACTATAGGAGACAACAATGAACCAACACCAGGATGGGACAACCACCTCATCCATGATGTATAATGGTGGATACATTAAAGGAAATGAAGGAAACAACGGACGCAGGGATAAATCCTCAAAAGCATAAAAGGAACGTAAACGCCGGACAAAGTCCCGCCAAAAAGACCCAGCCATAGAGGGGAACCGTGGACTTAACATATCGAGCAATCTCCTAACAAGACAACTTGATAAACAACCCGTCCCCCGAAGACAACACCCGAGATCTCACGCCGACAAATTGTTGGAGCAAATAACCTCCAAAAGGCTCCGCCATCGCCGTAGCCTGAAAAAGGTTGGGAAGCTCAAAAAAAGATGCACTAATCGATGGAGCAAAGTATTCAACACAGAAAAAACGGCAACCAACAAAGAGCTACCCAAAAGAAAGCTACGCCGATTGACGAGGAGGCCTTAGAGCCCCACAATCAATAAGAAGGCCCCCTCGGATGGACACCCCACCAAAAAAGAGAGCGGCAATGGCGCGACAAAAGCTAGTATGATCCCATAAGGATTCACATCAAAAGGATGGCCCAGGTCCATCTATGGGCCAAGAAGGCAAGCTCTTCAAAGCAATGCAACAGGCCAAAACCAACAACCCACACCCAATATAGGGCCGACATCCCCTATGTTTCACCGATGAGGTGTGGATCATGAATTTCAGCGGATTCAAACCCGAAACATAGAGGCATAACGGAACAAAGACCCGAGTCGGATTGAGGATTACATCCTCCAAACACATGGCTAGAGGAGATGATCTCCACGCCATAAAATACTTACCCTCAAACTCAAAGGGCAGCCGGCATTGGCTTAAAAGCCTCCCCAAAATACCATGGAAGCCGGAAGAGCTCGAGGATGGCTTTCGCAAATTTGGGAATGTCCCCTCCCGATGCGAGATTTAAGTCACATAACTCAACACCCGAGAGTCAGCCCGAAATTTCGGAACAGGTTCCTTTACTAAAAGAACCAAATAGTCGACGTCGGACGCCAAGCCTTAGCAGCCTTCAAACACAAGTCCGAGACGGGCAACACCTCCCAAGAAAAGCCCAAGAACAATGGCCGATAAAAGCCCTCATGACCCCTTGGGGGAGAGGATAGTCTAGCAAGATGCAGCACCGACCCAAGTCATCCAAGTCAGGATGGAACGGAAACCACGCCAACAAGGACCACCCGATTAAGGGAACGGTCCAAAGAGCGGTCAACGCGGATTCAAAAGCTCACGGAACAACAAAACTGCCCTTAAGGACAATAGCGATGAGCTATCCAACTTCAACAAAATCTTGGACAAGATATGTCAAATCCATAGTACCCCGGAGGCTGCAAACCATACCCACGTAAATTGTTGGTCTTCAAACACCGCGACTAACCCAACACAAGGCTCACACCAAGGAAGATGATGACGAGCACCCAAGGAGCCCCGAAAACAAAAAAATTTCCCACAAGAGGTTAAAACAGTAAACTCACTTCACGTGATCAAAGGAAGAGCCGCCACTAAAATGCTACCGAACCGGTTGTCAAAACCAATCACCTTCGACATCGTGACTATTCCGAAGTATCCGAACGCAGGATGGACTGCCTTTGATATTGATCCTATATCAACGGATTCCAATTTACACAAGTCCTCATGGATGGCGAAGGACATAAACCCGATATATCAGACACAATCCAAGGATGGGGATAAACCCAACCAAAATTTGGCCCCCAAAGGAGAATACCCTTGCCCATTGGGACGCTAAAGGTTTTCGGTTTAAA
>JAHIAM010001340.1:0-48378 GCA_021605205.1 Aegilops longissima | reverse complement strand
CCACGGAGGGCTTCTACATCATCATCATAGCCTCTCCGATGAAGTGTGAGTAGTTTACTTCAGACCTTTGGGTCCATAGTTAGTAGCTAGATGGCTTCTTCTCTCTTTTTGGATCTCAATACAATGTTCTCCCCCTCTCTCGTGGAGATCTATTAGATGTAATCTTATTTTTGCGGTGTGTTTATTGAGGCCGATGAATTGTGGGTTTATGATCAAGATTATCTATGAGCAATATTTGAATCTTCTCTGAATTGTTTTATGTATGATTGGTTATCTTTGCAAGTCTCTCCGAATTATCCGTTTGGTTTGGCCAACTAGATTGGTAGTTCTTGCAATGGGAGAAGTGCTTAGCTTTGGGTTCAATTTTGCGGTGTCCTTTCACAGTGACAGTAGGGGCAGCAAGGCACGTATTGTATTGTTGCCATCGAGGATAACAAGATGGGTTTTTTATCATATTGCATGAATTTATCCCTCTACATCATGTCATCTTGCTTAAGGCGTTACTCTGTTTTCATTAACTTAATACTCTAGATGCATGCTGGATAGCGGTTGATGAGTGGAGTAATAGTCACTATAAAAAAAAATACACTTTCGTGATGATACGTGTTTGTCACAGTAGGTCGCGTTTTTTGTCATGCATGTACATCCATGACAAATTTATGACAGAATCAATATAGTCATACATGTGCTGTCGTAGAAGTGTTCCATGACATTACCAAAATTATCATCACAGAAGTGTCCACTTCCATGACGATAAATCGCGCGTCACGGAAGTGCTTTCATCAAGGGTGAACGACACGTGCTATCCACCATAACGGAACGCCGTTAAGCTATCAGGTCGGGTTTTGGATCCGATAACACGTTAACAGCCCTGACCAATGGGAAATTTCCACGTGTAAAATTCTTATTGGCCAGACGAAACACGTGTCAGCTCGTCAGTGGGTCAGATAGGCGCCTATGATATGTCGACACGAGCCACGGCCCACCACTGGCCCATTTAGCTTACAAAGCTGGCACGTTTGACTTGGTCAAAAGTTAACAGGCTGGCCCATGAAAAGCCTGTTAACGGTCTCTTCGCAGATAGCCCATTTTACGACCCGTTAGGCACTAAAGGAAATCGGCCCAACAACGTCATGTGGCCCGTTGAATATAACACCAGCCCATTTCACTTTCGGCCCATGTATGGCCCATGACGTCTTTCGGCTCATATGAGGCCTTCGTATCTTTCGGCCCTTTACAGGCCCACGGTGACTCTAGCCCATAATGAACAGTAATTTTCTTTGTACCCGTTAACGGCCCGTGATTTACATGGGTCATTTCCAGCCCGTGTTAGCTTTCGGCCTATTGACGGCCCATACGTTCTTGGTCTCCTTTTTGGCCCTCGATTACTTCCGGCCCGTTACTGGCATGTTCCCCTAATGGGCCAAATTCGGCCCATGGCAAGAGTCGGCCCGTTACTGGCATGTTCCCCAAATGGGCCAAATTTGGCCCATGGCAAGAGTCGGCCCGTTACTGGCATGTTACCCTAATGGGCCAAATTCGGCCCATGTCAAGAGTCGGCCCGTTTCTGACCAGCCCGTCCTATATTCTGGCGCATTAACGACCCGTTATGCCTGTGAAAGAATTAAGCTTTTGCAGTCCTACGGCCTGTTAACGGCCCGTTACCGTGCTGGGCCGATGCCAATTACGCCCGATTACGGCCCATGTAGACCCATTTATCCGACGGCCCTAGGCCCATTTATCGACGGCCCGAGGCCCACCGATTACAGGCCCATTTATCGACGGCCCGTAGGAGACCCATGGATCCTACGGCCCGTATATGGCCCATGGGTAGTTGCGGCCACTAGCAAACCAGGGAAAAAGAAGACTAGGAAATAAATAAGGCCCAAACTAACGCTAGGCTATTAAGGCGATTGCACAGATTACATCCACTCGACATCAAAGATCGCCACCAGTGCAAATATAGGGAACACCCTACACTATACAAAAATGGCTTGCTATTTTCTTCAGCCGGTGGCTGCACGTTAAGAATAAATTTTGTATCGCACCAAAACAAATTACAACTATATAACAAAAGGAAGGTTGGCATAAAACTTAACAGTCTAGCAGATAAATGCACCACCAGAAGTTCAGAAGCTCGGTTCATTTGACCTGACTGTTACGTTTTCATGCTGTATTGTCCGATGGAACACCATAACCCTCGCCTTCATTTCCCCTAGGCTCCTGAACAACATAGCAAATGTCTGATAGTCTGGTTTCAAAACCATGCATATCTTGACGACATTGAGCAATGTTTCTCCTTGTTTCACAAAGGGCCTCTGTTAGGGAATGGACTTGTGTCTGGAGCGCAGATACAACATTGCTTTGAGCTTGCATATCTTGATCATGAGGCAGTTTGGACGATATTGCCTTAACAACCAACCCAAGATACGCAGAACGTGATTTTGGCAATCGTTAGTGGACATGTATCGACCCATCGCAGCAAGAGCGACATTACGGTTATAGTTGCCTCGCCACCTTCGTAAGGTGGCGGTTCCACCATTTTTCCATAGCTCGCTGAAAAGTTGAGGTTTTACATTAGTAGTACCGCAATGTAATATATTAAGGAGGCAGCAAAACCAAACAAAATAGCTTTGGTCTATATACGTAACTTATTCGGTGAACCCATGTAAAATATTAGTTGTATTTTATTGCAAAGTACATTATAAAACCAGGTTCCAAACATATGACCATGTACCATCGCTAATGTATTGTCTATTTCTTCACATTGTATTGAGGGCTAAGGATAAAGAGACGAAGTTTATAATACGGTAAGCATAGTATGACATCATTCATATCACAAAACAACTGAGAACAGACAAACATGCAATTGTAACGTTGTGTGGGCAAGTCCAGCACGGAACTATATTACGGGTCAAGATCAAAGGAACATCACTCCTCCCTTTTAAACCTTGTAAGGTGCAATGATACGCTAAAACAATTGTGTATAAAATTGAAAAGAGTAATAGACATTGGCTGCAAGCCATGCAGTTCAAGGCACAAGTCAGGGTAAGTAGTAGTTAAAAGGCATGAGGATTAAGGACTTACAACAACGGCTTTGACTGGTGTAGTCATGCCCTTCTTCTTGCTGGTGTGACAGTCCTTGAAGATTTCCACAGCATTTGGTTCAGGAACTTTTTGGTCCTTGCGGGCTTTCCTCGCATTCGAACAAGTCAATATAGATCGATAATATGGTACAATGAAAAGAGTGAAACAGCAGCTAATTACAAGAGCCTCGCCTTTGTGCAATATAGCTACGAGATCCTCGTAAATGCATTGAAATTTCACTTTCAACGGGCTGGCCTTGTTCTTTGAACAGTTCACCTACAATAAGATAGATTTGTGTGGCACATGCGTCAATAGGACTTCAACATGTGATCTGATCACATATATATATAATGTACGTGATACTACGGATCAGACCAGTGTTTAACAAGGCCCCTCCAGTCTTCATCCGATATATTTTACACTAGAGATGTTTGGGAAAGTTCACTGTTAGCCTTGCCTTCAAAGTGAGTTTTCCACAAGTTATACCGACATCTTGTCGCAGCAGACTTGAAAACATGGGTGCAAGCTTGTCCGGTTGAATCATCTTGGCTATCCAACTTGAACCTCATATGTTGAAAATTATGGGAGTCTCATTATCAAGAACCTAGAAAGTATGGGATGAGCAAGACGATGTTACTAGTTTCCATACATAACCATACTTATAGATAAATGGTCGAGGAAGGTGTTGAACTGGGTTTCGTCTTTGTCATTCCTGTACTGAATCCATGTTGGGAGGATACGTACATGACACCTAACGGCAACCACTGCCTCTGATACTAACTTGGCTGACTCTGTAGCATCACGTGGCCTTTTTAAACCTACCTCAAAACAGATCTCCATTCTTCCTCCTCTAGATTTAGTTAACCTATCGAGCATTATCCCTGATGTTTGTTTCCTCTTGCGCCTAGGTGCTAGTCCAACAACAAACATAGGAAGTGTTAGTGTACATCAAACTGTGAGACTACATATAAAGAAGCATGCAATCAGTAACTTGACTCCAAAGAACTACCTTCTTGCTATTGAAGCTCACAAGGTTCATCTGATATTGCCAACTCGTCTTGTGTCAAGAGTGCTTGGGAAGTAGTGTCGGTGGCAAGGAGCTTGGGAACGTGCTGCTAGCTCAGTTGGCCTTGCAGTATGTCGTGCAGTGGTAGTACTGTGGTAGGTGTTGCAAGAACTAGGGTTGTCTCTGCTTGTTTGGTGGCAGCTATTTGTTTTGTTTGGCTTTTTTTTGCAGTTCGTGTAGCATGGGATGCCATGTTTGTAGAATTTTCCGCTGGACTTTCATCTTCTATAGCACCATCGCACCAGCAGAATCTGCAGGATTCATCCGCTTCTCATTCCCTGCCATTCTCTGTTTCTTCCTCTTTCTCTGTGCCATGTTAAGTCAAGCCGACAAGAAAACGAATACAATTTAGTTCTTCGTAACAAATTGATGCGTGATGCGATTTAATAAAACTTTGATGTTAGACAACCACATGATAGGAGGATGTAATATGTATGAAAAACAGGAGGAAGAGATAACCGAACTATGATGTGTAAACTAAGAAGAAGACATTTCACCAAATTAGAAGCAATGCAATGGAAGGTAGACACCATATGAAAGATGCTACAAATATCGCTCCGCCAAGTTAATGTTGTCTCAAAGATAAATGGCGTTTAAACAAATGTGAAGCAAGACAAGAAATAAATCATATGCAAGATGCAAACAACATCACACTACCATGTTAGAGGTCTCTCGTCATTAGTGACATTGCATATTCACAGCATTGCATATTCACAGCTTATGATGTGTAAACTAAGGAGAAGGCATTTCAACAAATTAGAAGCAATGAAAGCTAGACACCATATGAAAGATGCAAATAATATCACTCTACCAAGTTAAAACTGTCTCGTCATAAGTGCCATTTCAACAAATTAGTAGTACAAGCTAGAAAAGAATGTGAGATGTAACCTATATCACACTCAAGTCAAACGTGTCTTATGATAAGTGGTTGTTGCAGGTTACACAACAGTAGTAATTTGATGTAAGAACATGGTGTGATAGATGATATTGTATGTTCTAGAAACAGGAACACGTGTCTTATTCAAGTATAATGTGTAAAGTAAGCAGATGGAATTCAACAAAATTAGAAGCAATACAAGCTAGACATCACATAACATGCAACCACATATAACAATTGCCAAGTTAGAGGGAGCACCAAGGATGCTGCACTAGGGAGACGTGCTCATCATAAACACAGCTTTGTTGAGTGTCTATGCATGTGTTGTCCGGGAAATCATCTTGGGGGTGTGGAGGAGTAGAAACTATAGAGGCCCTCCATTTGGAAGGAGCACCTTTATCCGCTGCCTTTCTAACTTCCTTCCGCTTTATTGATTTTGAATTTTCAAGTAAAACCGACAAGAAAAAGCAATAAAATTCTCTCTTCAGAACTCATTCATGCATGATACTGACAATCACTACTTTGATGTAAGGCAAACACATGATACCAGGATGGAATATGTACGAAAAACATGACGTCATGGCATGTTCACAACTGTTTGTGTAAACTAAGCAGAAACCATTCTAGCAAATAAGAAGCAATGCAAGCTAGACACCACATGAAAGATGCAACCAATATGACTGCCAAGTTAAAAGCGTCCCATCATAAATGGAATTTCAACAAATTAGGAGCAGCACATGCTATAAATCATATGAAAGATGCAACTAATATCGCACTGCATATACTAAAGGTGTCTCGTCATATTGATTGATGCGGGATACAAAAAAACAATAGTTTTATGTAAGGACATGCTTAATAGACAGATGTACACTAAATACAGGAAGGCATGTCACATTAACAGGTATTATGTCACATTTACAGGAGTATAAGCTAAGGAGACTAGCACATGCAGTTTAACCAGATTGGAAGAATTACAATCTAGACACCATATGCAACATGCAACCACATATCACGCTGCCAAGTTAGAGCAAGCACCTGCAATGCTAGTGTAGGGGAAATTCTGTAATCAACTACAGAGCTACGCTCACTATCTTCATCTAGCATTTCTGTTTCTTGAGAATCATGTCGGGAGGCTGACGCTGCATTCTTTAAATGAGGATTAGTCCCCTTGCCTGCCTGCCTCATCATAAGTGATTGATGAGGGATCCACAAGAACATTAGTTTGATGTAAGAACATGGTTAATGCACAGATGTACTAGTATGTACCAAAAACAGAAAGGCATGTCATATTCAAAGGTATAATGTGTAAGCTAAGCAGATTCAATTTAACCAAATTGGAAGCAATACAAGCTAGACATCTGGCTGGAGTGGTGAACATGATCATCTAGGACCTGAGAGCCTTGTGGGAGGCGGGCTGCTTCGCCACCATCGCGGCTTTTTAGTTGGCTTCCGGTGATGCCTGTCTTTCTTGGGCTTGTCACCGGCTCGGCCAAGGCCTCGACTAGCTATTTGTCTTCCGGTGCTCACGGGATGGTGGTTCATGTAAAAATATCTTTCCTTATCTTAATAAAGAACGACTTGACCTTTCAATACAAGCTAGACACCAACATGCAACCACATATGACACCGCTGGTTAAAGCAAGCACACAGGATGGTGGTTCATTGCGGCGAGTTCATCAACTCTGAGCTACGTTTACCGTCTCCGTCTGCGACACTGCACCCTTTATAGCGTTGTAACGTGTCTTGCCTACCCGTATACCAAGCTGGAGCGACTTCTCTCTTTTCTTTGCTACTTCTCTTTCGGCAGGAGAGTCTGAAATACCCTTGCATAAAAACACAATAGTGAGAGTATGGGTGAAGTGTGTGTAGAACTAGTGCACTGTAAAAGTAGCAGATAGCAGGTGGCTTAAAAATAAATGACAGGAGACATATGATAGCTCTACAACATTGCATGGAAAACCAAATTAGATTCTACTCCGTATGATTTTGTAATATATGAGCACAGGAAATGCAGGTACTCCTCCAGCACACCACCACATGTGGTCATATCTAAGATAACAGTCGACTGAAAATAAATAGGTCAGTCGATTTTTTTAATGAACCATCCGATCTATAAGGAACGGGCAGATGGCCTTCGTCTACCTCCGGCCAGTCACTATTGAGGATCTTTCACGAACCGCCAGCGACCACCGGCCCAGACCCGTGCCTCCGCCACCCCGCCCTCCCATCGACCTCACACCACCGCCGTGCTTGGCAGCGCCCCCAAGCCATCCCTTTAATCCCGACCGACCTCCAGATCATGCGCTAGTAGCTCTAGGCCGCAGACGCCCCTAAGATAAACACCAAGGCGCTGCTTCCCTGGCGTAATAGTCGTACTAGCGCCTGTTACGCCGGGGAATGCTTCCGTTAATTGGGAATCAACTGGACAGAAATTGAAATTCAGGGGGGCGACGGACCTCTAGCTAAGGTGAAATAGTATATGAGGAGAAACCTTGTGCATCGCGAGTTACTAGGAACATCTAGTATCAAGAAGAAGCGGTCAACTAGTGTCTTCTGTGGGATGAATACCATGCAAGCAGAGACGTAAGATTTGCACGAATAAGGGAAGAGGAGTACCTTCTTCGGTTGCCGGTGTGGTCACCTCCACATGTCGCGCCGATCTTCTTGTTTTTACCGGGGAAATCGATGTTCTGGAGGGTGCAGGCTTGGACGAACCCATGGCCAAATTGTTGACTGTGTTGCCGTGGTTGTATGTCGGTGAGGGGAAGCAGATCCGAGGCGGCGAAGGACGGCATAGCAGGAACAACTCCGGTGCTGTGGAGGGTGGCGAAGTTGGAGCGGCAGCGGTGAGGCGCAGGACGGCGTGGTTGAACCGGCTCGGGTACGGACAGCTCGGCCTCGGCTTCAACTACTAGCCATGGAGGGTGTTGCGGTTGAGGTTGCGGTGGACGACGACGTCGGGGTATCGGCTCCGGCGTGATGGAGGAGGCCGGCGGTTGATGGGTTGGATGGGGTAGCGGACGGAGGACGCCGGGGTTTCGCGGCTGGTGGAGAGGTAGTTTTGGCACCCACGGAGTACGAATGGGGAATCGGACGGGTGGGGGGGGAACCATGTTTTGGTCTGGGACGCGCTTGTTTTTGGCTTTTTTGAACAGAAGATGGGACGCGCTTGTTTGAAATTTGGGGAAAGTACAAACTTTGCCCCCCTCTTAAATTTCGGACCTACTGCGGGTCGGGGGTAGGATGGTAATCCCAGGTGTCCCAAATAGTGGAAGGGAGCAATTTTGGCCGCGCGCATGTGTGCTTAGGTGGCCATTGTGTATGAATGTTTTTCGAGGCGGTTGCGTGGCGTCTAGATGAAGCTACAAACCTACCCCGGTTTAGACCTTTGGACGTCGGGCCGGTAGGTTTCACAGGTCGGAGTTATTATAAAAGTAATTTCCTTGTACTACCAAACATTGGTCTCACGCGGTTTCGGGCGAGTAGAGGCTCTTTTGGCGCTTCGTTCGAAATTTTGAAACACAAGCATTCACGTTTAGAGTACTCTTGAACTATGAGGATTGACCTAAATAGACAACGTTATATTTGACCTTGTATGTTTGAAAACCTCATTAAATTATCCGCTTCCTTTTGAATTTTGACACTTGAAAATCCTATAACTACGATTATTTTGGAATGGAGGAGCTAAATTTGAATCTATTTTGTACACGACTACATATGCTATTATGTACAAAATCAGAGCAAAGATTGGTACCCCCATAGTTTAGGTATGGTTTACAAATGCCATGATATCAAATTCAAATAATTGAATGGACTTCATGTTGAATTCGATTTTTTTAAACTACCTTAGGTTGAATTCAAATGTATACTAGTTCATAGGTAGCTATTTATAAATGTCCATTGTGTAACTTTCGTATGTATAATGTGCTTTACACACAACATGAACTATACTCACGTTTATATTCGATTGCTAAAGTGATGCATTGTCTGGAGTTCAAAATACTAACTATGTGGATCAATTGTGTCGAATAATAACATAGAGATGTTCAAATTCGATAGAATCTAGATGTCTGATGGATCAATGACCGCTCCTTACGCGAATTGCAAATATCATGATCCCATCCTAATATTTGGATACAATTTATATCTTTAATCAATGTGTAGAGCAGTCTTTTACGTGTAGTTTCACTCTCCATCGGTGGTCTCTCACACATGCTCACACACTCTCTCCGAGGTGTCTTTCTCGCACACATTCTCTAGATATAACCTCCCTCCCTCTCGTAACCATTTACAACTGTTTTCACTAACCTTTATCACAAGCACTCTTCCTCTACAAACATACACACGCACAATACTCATCGACCCTTTCTATATACATGGACCTGCCTCGTGTCTCATGTACGCACATTATCTTTACGCTTTGTCTCTCACGCATTATCGACACCTCTATTCCTAATCGATTTAGTATGATTCTAGCGGAGCATTCTGTAGGATGCCCCTTAAAGTTAGGTTGGATGAATAGTAATATCGAGATAGAGGGTTACCTTAGTCCGAGAACCTAGGGTTACAAATCCTAGCCGGCTTTGTCGATGGACACAGAGTCCTTCACAATTCTGCCATCTTTGTCTTGTACGACTAGTCATCCATGGGTCTTCCTAAATGTGTCATGGGCCGACCAATGTGGCGCAGGACGGAACCGAACAAAGGGCCTCACCTCGACCCACCAGACCTCACGCGGTGACATACCCTCTGCCCCCACGTCTCATTATCTTCTCACACCCACACATACCAACACAAACACCACACACACAGAAAAATTCTCCTGTTGCCTCTATTCCCTCCCCCCTTGCATATACACACTCAAGGGAATGGAATCTCTTGTCGTGACGTCATATTTGTCTCTCTCTCTAGACCAACCTCATTTCTCGTGCTATCTCCCCCCCCCCGTCGGCCCCTCTATCCATGCCTCTCTCGAATACGTAATACACACACATACCTCTCTAGGCCCCGCCAAATGCATCAACTACACATTCACACATGTTACATCACGTACCCCATTGATCTAAAAAGCCCTCTCTTCACGTTTATTTCGTATACAACATTCCTTTTGAGAAATACTTGTGTTAAAGTTTGTGATTCCCGTAGCATGCACGTATGGTGAACCATTATGTGATGAAGTCGGAGCATGATTTATTTATTGATTGTCTTCCTTATGAGTGGCGGTCGGGGACGAGCGATGGTATTTTCCTACCAATCTATCCCCCTAGGAGCATGCGCGTAATACTTTGCTTTGATAACTTGTAGATTTTTGCAATAAGTATATGAGTTCTTTATGACTAATGTTGAGTCCATGGATGATACGCACTTTTCTCACCCTTCCACCATTGCTAGCCTCTCTAATACCGCGCACTTTTCGCCGGTATCATACACCCACCATAATCCTTCGTCAAAACAGCCACCATACCTACCTATCATGGCATTTCCATAGCCATTCCGAGATATATTGCCATGCAACTTTCCACCAGTCCGTTTATTATGACACGCTCCATCATTGTCATATTGCTTAGCATGATCATTTAGTTGACATCGTATTTGTGGCAAAGCCACCGTTCATAATTCTTTCATACATGTCACTTATGAATCATTGCATATCCCAGTACACCGCCGGAGGCATTCGCATAGAGTCATATTTTGTTCTAAGTATCGATTTGTAATTCTTGAGTTGTAAGAAAACTAAAAGTGTGATGATCATCATTTTTAGAGCATTGTCCCAAGTGAGGAAAGGATGATGGAGACTATGATTCCCCCATAAGTCGGGATGAGACTCCGAACGAAAAATAAAAAAAAGAGAAAAAAGAAAAGAGGCCATAAAAAAGTTGAAAAGGCACAAATAAAAAATAAGAGAAAAAGAGAGAAGGGACAATGTTACTATCCTTTTACTACACTTGTGCTTCAAAGTAGCACCATGATCTTCATAATTGAGAGTCTCTCATTTTGTCACTTTCATATACTAGTGGGATTTTTTCATTATAGAACTTTGCTTTTATACTCCAATGATGGGCTTCCTCAAATTGCCCTAGGTCTACGTGAGCAAGCGAGTTGGATGCACACCCACTTAGTTTCTTTTGTTGAGCTTTCATATACTTATAGCTCTAGTGCATCCGTTGCATGGCAACCCCTACTCACTCACATTGATATCTACTGATGGGCATCTCCATAGCCCGTTGATACGGCTAGTTGATGTGAGACTATCTTCCCTCTTTTTGTCTTCTCCACAACCACCATTCTATTCCACATATAATGCTATATCCATGGCTCACGCTCATGTATTGCGTGAAGATTGAAAAAGTTTTGAGAATGTCAAAAGTATGAAACAATTGCTTGCCTTGTCATCGGGGTTGTGCATGATTTAAATACTTTGTGTGGTGAAGATAGAGCATAGCCAGACTATATGATTTTGTAGGGATAACTTTCTTTGGCCATGTTATTTTGAGAAGACATAATTGCTTTGTTAGTATGCTTGAAGTATTATTATTTTTATGTCAATATTAAACCTTTGTCTTGAATCTTTCGAATCTGAATATTCATACTACAATTAAGAAGAGTTACATTGAAATTATGCCAAGTAGCACTCCGCGTCAAAAATTCTCTTTTTATCATTTACCTACTCGAGGACGAGCAGGAATTAAGCTTGGGGATGCCTGATACGTCTCCAACGTATCTATAATTTTTGATTGCTCCATGCTATATTATCTATTGTTTTGGACTATATTGGGCTTTATTTTCAACTTTTATATTACTTTTGGGACTAACCTAGTAACCGGAGGCCCAGCCCAGAATTGCTGTTTTTTTTTCCTATTTCAGTGTTTCGAAGAAACGGAATATCAAACGGAGTCCAAATGGAATGAAATCTTTGGGAACATGATTTTCTCATCAGATAAGATCCAGGAGACTTGGACCCTCGGTCAAGAATAGAGGGAGGCGGCCACGAGGGTGGAGGGCGCGCCCCCCTGCCTCGTGGGCCCCCCGAAGCTCCACCGACGTACTCCGTCCTCCTATATATACCTACGTACCCACAACAGATCAGATACGGAGCCAAAAACCTAATTCCAGCGCCGCAACTTTCCGTATCCACGAGATCCCATCTTGGGGCCTGTTCCAGAGCTCCGCCGGAAGGGGAATCCACCACGGAGGGCTTCTACATCATCATCATAGCCTCTCCTATGAAGTGTGAGTAGTTTACTTCAGACCTTCGGGTCCATAGTTAGTAGCTAGATGGCTTCTTCTCTCTTTTTGGATCTCAATACAATGTTCTCCCTCTCTCTCGTGGAGATCTATTCGATGTAATCTTCTTTTTGTTGTGTGTTTGTTGAGACCGATGAATTGTGGGTTTATGATCAAGATTATCTATGAGCAATATTTGAATCTTCTCTTAATTCTTTTATGTATGATTGGTTATCTTTGCAAGTCTCTTCGAATTATCCGTTTGGTTTGGCCAATTAGATTGGCAGTTCTTGCAATGGGAGAAGTGCTTAGCTTTGGGTTCAATCTTGCGGTGTCCTTTCACAGTGACAGTAGGGGCTACAAGGCACGTATTGTATTGTTGCCATCAATGATAACAAGATGGTTTTTTTATCATATTGCATGAATTTATCCCTCTACATCATGTCATCTTGCTTAAGGCGTTACTCTATTTTAATTAACTTAATACCCTAGATGCATGCTGGATAGGGTCGATGAGTGGAGTAATAGTAGTAGATGCAGGCAGGAGTCGGTCTACTTGTCTCGGACGTGATGCCTATATACATGATCATACCTAGATACTCTCATAACTTTGCTCAATTCTGTCAATTGCTCAACAGTAATTAGTTCTCCCACCGTAAAATACTTATGCTCTTGAGAGAAGCCACTAGTGAAATATATGGCCCCCGGGTCTATTCTCATCATATTAATGTTCCTACGCTTTATTATTGCTTTGCTTTTAATTTTGCCTTTTATTTTACCTTGCATCTTTATACCAAAAATATTATCTATCATCTCTATCAGATCTCAATCTCGTAAGTGACCGTGAAGGGATTGACAACCCCTATTCGCGTTGGTTGCGAGGAGTTATTTGCTTTGTGTAGGTACGAGGGACTTGCGCGTGGCCTCCTACTAGATTAATACCTTGGTTCTCAAAAACTGAGGGGAATACTTACGCTACTCTGCTGCATCAACCTCTCCTCTTCGGGGAAAACCAACGGAAGCTCAGGACGTAGCAAGAAGGATTTCTGGCGTCGTTGCCGGGGAGTCGACGCAAAAGTCAACATACCAAGTACCCATGACAATCCCTTATCTCTCGCATTACATTATTTGCCTTTTGCCTCTCGTTTTCCTCTTCCCCACTTCAACCTTGCCGTTTTATTTGCCCTCTCTTTTCCGTTTGCTTTTTTATCGTTCGCCTGTTTGCTCGTGTGTTGGGTTGCTTGCTTGTCACTATGGCTCAAGATAATACCAAATTGTGCGAATTTACCAATACCAACAATAGATTTCCTAAGCACTCCGATTGCTCCTCTTGCCAATACTAAATCTTGTGAAATCAATGCTGCTTTATTGAATCTTGTTATGAAAGATCAATTCGCCGGCCTTCCTAGTGAAGATGCCGCTACTCATCTAAATAGCTTCGCGGATTTGTGTGATATGCAAAAGAAGAAAGATGTTGACAATGATGTTGTTAAATTGAAGTTATTTCCTTTTTCACTTAGAGATCTTGCTAAAGCTTGGTTTTCGTATTTGCCTAAAAATAGTATTGATTCTTGGAACAAGTGCAAAGATGATTTTATCTCTAAGTATTTTCCTCCCGCTAAGATCATCTCTCTTAGAAACGATATTATGAATTTTAAGCAACTTGATCATGAACATGTTGCACAAGCTTGGGAGAGGATGAAATTAATGATACGTAATTGCCCTACTCATGGTCTAAATTTGTGGATGATTATACATAATTTTTATGCCGATTGAATTTTTCTTCTAGAAACCTTTTAGATTCGGACGCGGGAGGCACTTTTATGGAAATCACTTTAGGAGATGCAACTAAACTCCTATATAATATTATGGTTAATTATTCTCAATGTCATACTGAAAGATCTACTAATAAAAAGGTGCATGCGATAGAAGAAATTAATGTTTTGAGTGGAAAGGATGAACTTATGAAACTATTTGCTAATAAGAGTGTTTCTTCTGATCCTAATGATATGCCTTTGTCTACTTTTATTGAGAATAATAATGAATCTATGGATGTGAATTTTGTTGGTAGGAATAATTTTGGTAACAACGCGTATAGAGAAACTTTAATCCTAGGCCTTATCCTAGTAATTCCTCTAATAATTATGGAAATTCCTACAACAATTCTTATGGAAATTTTAATAAGATTCCCTCTGAATTTGAGACTAGTGTTAAAGAGTTTATGAATTCTCAAAAGAATTTTAATGTTTTGCTTGAAGAGAAATTGCTTAAAGTTGATGAATTGGTTAGGAACGTTGATAGAATTTCTCTTGATGTTGATTCTTTAAAGCTTATATCTATTCCTCCTAAGCATGATATCAATGAGTCTCTCAAAGCCATGAGAATTTCCATTGATGAGTGCAAGGAAAGAACCGCTAGAATGCGTGCTATGAAAGATGCCTTTATTAAAGCGTGTTCTTCCAATTTCCATGAAAATAAAGATGAAGATCTAAAAGTTATTGATGTGTCCCCTATAAAATCCTTGTTTTGCAATATGAACCTTGATAATGATGAGATTGAATATGAGTCACCTTTACCTAGAAGGCGTTCCAAGAATTCGGAGTTTTTAGATTATGATGCTAAAATTGATAAAAGTGGGATTGAAGAACGTAGAACCCTAGATGTTGCTAAGCTCATTATTTTGGATTTCAAGGAATTTTATTATGAAAGTTGATCTTTAATTGATTGTATTTCCTTGTTGCAATCTGTGCTAAATTCTCCGCATGCTTATAGTCAAAATAAAGCGTTTACCAAACATATCCTTGATTCCTTGATGCAATCTTATGAGGAAAACTTGAGTTGGAAGTCTCCATCCGTAGAAAACTTTATGATGAGTGGGAACCAACTATTAAAATCAATATTAAGGATCATGAATTTTATGCTTTATGTGATTTGGGTGCTAGTGTTTCCACTATTCCCAAAACTTTGTGTGATTTGCTAGATTTCCGTGATTTTTATGATTGCTCTCTAAACTTTCACCTTGCGGATTCCACTATTAAGAAACTTATCGGAAGAATTAATGATGTTCTTATTGTTGCAAATAGTAATTATGTGCCCGTATATTTTATCGTTCTTGATATAGATTGCAATCATTCTTGTCCTATTATTCTTGGTAGACCTTTCCTTAGAACGATTGGTGCAATTATTGATATGAAGGAAGGGAATATTAGATTCCAATTCCCATTAAAGAAAGGCATGGAACACTTCCCAAGGTAGAAGATAAAATTACCATATGAATCTATTATGAGAGCCACTTATGGATTAAATACCAAAGATGGTAATACCTAGATCTATCCTTGCTTTTATACCTAGCTAGGGGCGTTAAACGATAGCGCTTGTTGGGAGGCAACCCAATTTTATTTTTTGTTTTTGTTTTTGTTTCTGTTTAGGAATAAATAATCCATCTTCCTTCTGTTTAGATATGGTTTTATGTTTTAATTAGTGTTTGTGCCAAGTTAAACCTATAGGATCTTCTTGGATGATAGTTATTTGATCTTGCTGTAATTTCCAGAAACTTTCTGTTCACGAAAACAATTGTTAAACATCACCAGAACGTGATAAAATAGTGATTCCAATTGCTTCTGATCAATAAACAAATTGCCTAGGTCTACCTATTTCGGCTGAATGTTTTGAGTTCCAGAAGTTTGTGTTAGTTACAGATTACTACAGACTGTTCTGTTTTTGATAGATTCTGTTTTTCGTGTGTTGTTTGCTTATTTTGATGAATCTATGGCTAGTAAAATAGTTTATAATCCATAGAGAAGTTGTAATACAGTAGGTTTAACACCAATATAAATAAAGAAGGAGTTCATTACAGTACCTTGAAGTGGTCTTTTGTTTTCTTTCGCTAACGGAGCTTACGAGATTTCTGTTGAGTTTTGTGTTGTGAAGTTTTCAAGTTTTGGGTGAAATCATTTGATGATTATGGAACAAGGAGTGGGAAGAGCCTAAGCTTGTGGATTCCCATGTCACCCCCAAGATAATATAAGGACACCAAAAAGTCAAAGCTTGGGGATGCCCCCGGAAGGCATCCCCTCTTTCGTCCACTTCCATCGGTAACTTTACTTGGAGCTATATTTTAATCACTACATGATATGTGTTTTGCTTGGAGCGTCGTGTATTATTTGTGTCTTTTCTTGTTAGTTTACCACAATCATTACACACCTTTTGAGAGAGCCATACATGAATTGGACTTTGTTAGAATACTCTATGTGCTTCACTCACATCTTTTGAGCTTTATAGTTTTGCTCTAGTGCTTCACTTATATATTTTAGAGCACGGTGGTGGATTTGTTTTATAGAAACCTTTGATCTCTCATGCTTCACTTAGATTATTTTGAGAGTCTTAAATAGCATGGTAATTTTCTTAAAATAATAATATGCTTGGTATTCAAGATCTGTAAAACTTTCTTTTGAGTGCGTTGAATACTAAGAAAAGTTCGATGCTTGATAATTGTTTTGAGATATGAAGGTAGTAATATTAGAGTCATGCTAGTTGAGTAGTTGTGAATTTGAGAAATACTTGTGTTAAAGTTTGTGATTCCCGTAGCATGAACGTATGGTGAACCGTTATGTGATGAAGTCGGAGCATGATTTATTTATTGATTGTCTTCCTTATGAGTGGCGGTCGGGGACGAGCGATGGTCTTTTCCTACCAATCTATCCCCCTAGGAGCATGCGCGTAATACTTTGCTTTGATAACTTGTAGATTTTTGCAATAAGTATATGAGTTCTTTATGACTAATGTTGAGTCCATGGATTATATGCACTTTTCTCACCCTTCCACCATTGCTAGCCTCTCTAATACCACACACTTTTCGCCGGTATCATACACCCACCATAAACCTTCCTAAAAACAGCCACCATACCTACCTATAATGGCATTTCCATAGCCATTCCGAGATATATTGCCATGCAACTTTCCACCATTCCGTTTAGTATGACACGCTCCATCATTGTCATATTGCTTAGCATGATCTTTTAGTTGACATCGTATTTGTGGCAAAGCCACCATTCATAATTCTTTCATACATTTCACTTATGAATCATTGCATATCCCGGTACACCGCCGGAGGCATTCACATAGAGTCATATTTTGTTCTAAGTATCGATTTGTAATTCTTGAGTTGTAAGAAAAATAAAAGTGTGATGATCATCATTTTTAGAGCTTTGTCCCAAGTGAGGAAAGGATGATGGAGACTATGATTCCCCCATAAGTCGGGATGAGACTCCGAACGAAAAATAAAAAAAAAGAGAAAAAATAAAAGAGGCCATAAAAAAGAGAAAAAGGCCCAAATAAAAAATGAGAGAAAAAGAGAGAAGGGACAATGTTACTATCCTTTTACCACACTTGTGCTTCAAAGTAGCACCATGATCTTCATAATAGAGAGTCTCTCGTGTTGTCACTTTCATATACTAGTGGGAATTTTTCATTGTAGAACTTGGCTTGTATATTCCAATGATGGGCTTCCTCAAATTGCCCTAGGTCTTCGTGAGCAAGCGAGTTGGATGCACACCCACTTAGTTTCATTTGTTGAGCTTTCATATACTTATAGCTCTAGTGCATCCGTTGCATGGCAATCCCTACTCACTCACATCTATATCTATTGATGGGCATCTCCATAGCCGTTGATACGCCTAGTTGATGTGAGACTATCTTCCCTCTTTTTGTCTTCTCCACAACCACCATTCTATTCCACATATAATGCTATATCCATGGCTCACGCTCTTGTATTGCGTGAAGATTGAAAAAGTTTTGAGAATGTCAAAAGTATGAAACAATTGCTTGGCTTGTCATCGGGGTTGTGCATGATTTAAGTACTTTGTTTGGTGGAGATAGAGCATAGCCAGACTATATGATTTTGTAGGGATAACTTTCTTATGCCATGTTATTTTGAGAAGACATAATTGCTTTGTTAGTATGCTTGAAGTATTATTATTTTTATGTCAATATTAAACCTTTGTCTTGAATCTTTCGATCTGAATATTCATACCACAATTAAGAAGAGTTACATTGAAATTATGCCAAGTAGCACTCCACATCAAAAATTCACTTTTTATCATTTACCTCCTCGAGGACGAGCATGAATTAAGCTTGGGGATGCCTGATACGTCTCTAACGTATCTATAATTTTTGATTGCTCCATGCTATATTATCTATTGTTTTGGACTATATTGGGCTTTATTTTCCACTTTTATATTACTTTTGGGACTAACCTATTAACCGGAGGCCCAACCCAGAATTGCTGTTTTTTTTGCCTATTTCAGTGTTTTGAAGAAATGGAATATCAAACGGACTCCAAATGGAATGAAATCTTCGGGACGTGATTTTCTCATCGGATAAGATCCAGGAGACTTGGACCCTCAGTCAAGAAAGGAGGGAGGCGGCCACGAGGGTGCAGGGCCATCCCCTAGGGCGCGCCCCCTGCCTCGTGGGCCCCCCGAAGCTCCACCGACATACTCCTTCCTCCTATATATACCTCGCACTTCAACAGATCGAGATCACGGAGCCAAAAACCTAATTCCACCGCCGCAACTTTCCATATCCACGAGATCCCATCTTGGGGCCTGTTTCGGAGCTCCGCCGGAATGGGAATCCACCATGGAGGGCTTCTACATCATCATCATAGCCTCTCTGATGAAGTGCGAGTACTTTACTTTAGACCTTCAGGTCCATAGTTAGTAGCTAGATGGCTTCTTCTCTCTTTTTGGATCTCAATACAATGTTCTCCCCCTCTCTCGTGGAGATCTATTCGATGTAATCTTCTTTTTGCGGTGTGTTTGTTGAGGCCGATGAATTGTGGGTTTATGATCAAGATTATCTATGAGAAATATTTGAATCTTCCCTGAATTCTTTTATGTATGATTGGTTATCTTTGCAAGTCTCTTCGAATTATCCGTTTGGTTTGGCCAACTAGATTGGTAGTTCTTGCAATGGGAGAAGTGCTTAGCTTTGGGTTCAATCTTGCGTGTCCTTTCACAAAGGATGAGGGGCAGCAAGGCATGTATTGTATTGTTGCCATCGAGGATAACAAGATGGGGTTTTTATCATATTGCATGAATTTATCCTCTACATCATGTCATTACTACAAAAAATACACTAGATGCATGATGATACGTGTTTGTCACAAAAAAATACACTTCCGAGGTCGCGCTTTTTGTCATGCATGTACATCCATGACAAATTTATGATGTAATCAAGATAGTCATACCTGTGTCGTCAGAGAAGTGTTCCATGACATTACCAAAATTATCATCACGGAAGTGTCCACTTCCATGACGATAAATCGCGCGCACGTAAGTGCTTTCATCAAGGGTGACCGACACGTGGCATCCACCGTAACGGAACGCCGTTAAGCTATCGGGTCGGGTTTTGATCCGATAACCCGTTAACAGCCCCGACCAATGGGAAATTTCCACGTAAAATTTTATTGGCCGGACGAAACACGGTCACCGCTCATCGGGGTCGATAGGCGCCTATGATATGTCGACACGCGCCACGCCCACCATCGCCCATTTAGCTTACAAAGCCGCCCGCTTGACTTGGTCAAAAGTTAACGGCTGGCCCATGAAAAGCCCGTTAACGGTCTCTTCGCAAATAGCCCATTTTACGCCCGTTAGGCACTAAAGGAAATCGCCCAACAACGCCATGTGGCCCGTCAATATAACACCAGCCCATTTCACTTTCGCCCATGTATGGCCCACGACGCCTTTTCGCCCATATGAGGCCTTTCAGATCTTTCGCCCTTTACAGCCCACGGTGACTCTAGCCCATAATGAACAGTAATTTTCTTTGTACCCGTTAACGGCCCGTGATTTACATGGGCCGCTTCCAGCCCGTGTTAGCTTTCGCCTATTGACGGCCCATACGTTCTGGTCCTTTTCGCCCTCGACATTTCGGCCACATCGCCTGTTCCCCAATGGGCCAAATTCGCCCATGGCAAGAGTCGCCCACATCGCATGTTCCCCAAATGGGCCAAATTCGCCCATGGCAAGAGTCGCCCACATCGGCTCAGCACCTAATGGGCCAAATTCGCCCATGGCAAGAGTCGGCCCGCTTCGCCAGCCCGTCCTATATTCTCGCCCATTAACGACCCGTTATGCCCGTGATGTAATTGCTTTTGCAGTCCCACGGCCGTTAACGGCCCGCTACCGCGGCCGGGCCGATACCAATTACGCCCGACTACGCCCATGTAGACCCATTTATCCGACGGCCCTAGGCCCATTTATCGACGGCCCGAGGCCCACCGATTACAGGCCCATTTATCGACGGCCCGTAGGAGACCCATGGATCCTACGGCCCGTATATGGCCCATGGGTAGTTGCGGCCACTAGCAAACCAGGGAAAAGAAGACTAGGAAATAAATAAGGCCCAAACTAACGCTAGGCTATTAAGGCGATTGCACAGATTACATCCACTGGCATCAAAGATCGCCACCAAAGGCAAATATAGGGAACACCCTACACTATACAAAAATGGCTTGTTGTTTTCTTCACCGGTGGCTGCACGTTAAGAATAAATTTTGTATCGCACCAAAACAAATTACAACTATATAACAAAAGGAAGGTTGGCATAAAACTTAACACCTAGCGATAAATGCACCACCGTAAGTTCGTAAGCTCGGTTCATTTGACCCGATCACATGCTTTCATGTTGTATTGTCCGATGGAACACCATAACCTCGCCTTCATTTCCCTAGGCTCTCGAACAACATAGCAAATGTCCGATAGTCCGGTTTCAAAACCATGCATATCTTGACGACATTGAGCAATGTTTCTCCTTGTTTCACAAAGGGCCTCTGTTAGGGAATGGACTTGTGTCCGAGCGCAGATACAACATTGCTTTGAGCTTGCATATCTTGATCATGAGGCAGTTTGGACGATATTGCCTTAACAACCAACCCAAGATACGCAGAACGTGCTTTTGGCAATCGTTAGTGGACAGTATCGACCCACCGCAGCAAGAGCCGACATTGCGTTATAGTTGCCTCGCCACCTTCGTAAGGTGGCGGTTCCACCATTTTTCCATAGCTCGCTGAAAAGTTGAGGTTTTACATTAGTAGTACCGTAATGTAAGATATTAAGGAGGCAGCAAAACCAAACAAAATAGCTTTGGTCTATATACGTAACTTATTCGTGAACCCATGTAAAATATTAGTTGTATTTTATTGCAAAGTACATAATAAAACCAGGTTCCAAACATATGACCATGTACCATCGCTAATGTATTGTCTATTTCTTCACATTGTATTGAGGGCTAAGGATAAAGAGACGAAGTTTATAATACGGTAAGCATAGTATGACATCATTCATATCACAAAACAACCGAGAATGCATAAACAGCAATTGTAACGTTGTGTGGGCAAGTCCAAGACGGAACTAGATTACGGGTCAAGATCAAAGGAACATCACTCCTCCCTTTAAACCTTGTAAGGTGCAATGATACGCTAAGACAATTGTGTATAAAATTGAAAAGAGTAATAGACATTGGCTGCAAACCATGCAGTTCAAGGCACAAGTCGAGTAAGTAGTAGTTAAAAGGCATGAGGATTAAGGACTTACAACAATGGCTTTGACTGGTGTAGTCATGCCCTTCTTCTTGCTGGTGTGACAGTCCTTGAAGATTTCCACAACATTTGGTTCAGTACTTTTGGTCCTTATGGCTTTCCTCCGCATTTCAAACAAGTCAATATAGATCTGATAATATGGTACAAATAAAAGAGTGAAACAACAGCTAATTACAAGAGCCTCGCAGCAGCAATATAGCTACGAGATCCTGTCGTCTGTTGAATTTCACTTTCAGACGGTTGGCCTTGTTCTTTGAACAGTTCACCTACAAGAAGATAGATTTGTGTGGCACATGCGCCAATAGGACTTCAACATGTGATCTGATCACATATATATAATGTACCGATACTTGGATCGCACCAGTGTTTAACAAGGCCCTCCAGCCTTCATCCGATATATTTTCCATCGAGATGTTTGGGAAAGTTCACCGTTAGCCTTGCCTTCAAAGTGAGTTTTCCTCAAGTTATACCGACATCGTCAGCAGAAAGCAGACTTGAAAACATGGGTGCAAGCTTGTCCGGTTGCATCATCTTGGCTATCCAACTTGAACCTCATCTGTTGAAAATTATGGGAGTCTCATTATCAAGAACCTAGAAAGTATGGGATGAGCAAGACGATATTACTAGTTTCCATACATAACCATACTTACAGATAAATGGTCGAGGAAGGTGTTGAACTGGTTTCGCTTTTGTCATTCCTGCATCAATCCATGTTGGGAGGATACGACATGACACCTAACGGCAACCGCTGCCTCGATACTAACTTGGCTGACTCAGAGCATCACGTGGCCTTTTAAACCTACCTCAAAACGGATCTCCATTCTTCCTCCTCTAGATTTAGTTAACCTATCGAGCATTATCCCCGATGTTTGTTTCCTCTTGCGCCTAGGTGCTAGTCCAACAACAAACATAGGAAGTGTTAGTGTACATCAAACTGTGAGACTACATATAAAGAAGCATGCAATCAGAATTTGACTCCAAAGAACTACCTTCTTGCTGTTGAAGCTCACAAGGTTCATCTGATATTGCCAACTCGCCTTGTGTCAAGAGTGCTTGGGAAGTAGTGTCGTGGCAAGGGAGCTTGGGAACGTGTTGCTAGTTTCAGTTGACGCACGAGTATGTCGTGCACCGGTAGTACTGTGGTAGGTGTTGCAAGAACTAGGGCTGTCTCTCGCTTGTTTGGTGGCAGCTATTTGTTTCGCTTTGGCTTTTTTGCAGTTCGTAGCATGGGATGCCGTGTTTGTAGAATTTTCCGCTGGACTTTCACCTTCTATTGCACCATCAGTACCAAAGCAGAATCTGCAGGATTCATCCGCTTCTCATTCCCTCGCCATTCTCTGTTTCTTCCTCTTTCTCTCGTGCCATGTTAAGTCAAGTCGACAAGAAAAACGAATAAAATTTAGTTCTTCGTAACAAATTGATGCGTGATGCATTTAATAAAACTTTGATGTTAGACAACCACATGATAGGAGGATGTAATATGTATGAAAAACAGGACGGAAGAGATAACCGTAACTATGATGTGTAAACTAAGAAGAAGACATTTCACCAAATTAGAAGCAATGCAATGGAAGGTAGACACCATATGAAAGATGCTACAAATATCGCTTCCGCCAAGTTAATAAAGTCTCAAAGATAAATGGCGCTTAAACAAATGTGAAGCAAGACAAGAAATAAATCATATGCAAGATGCAAACAACATCACACTACCATGTTAGAGGTCTCTCGTCATTAGTGCCATTGCATATTCACAGCATTGCATATTCACAGCTTATGATGTGTAAACTAAGGAGAAGGCATTTCAACAAATTAGAAGCAATGAAAGCTAGACACCATATGAAAGATGCAAATAATATCACTCTACCAAGTTAAAACTGTCTCGCCATAAGTGCCATTTCAACAAATTAGTAGTACAAGCTAGAAAAGAATGTGAGATGTAACCTATATCACACTCAAGTCAAACGTGTCTTATGATAAGTGATTGTTGCAGGTTACACAACAGTAGTAATTTGATGTAAGAACATGGTGTGATAGATGATATTGTATGTTCTAGAAACAGAACACGTGTCTTATTCAAGTATAATGTGTAAAGTAAGCAGATGGAATTCAACAAAATTAGAAGCAATACAAGCTAGACATCACACATAACATGCAACCACATATAACAAAGCCAAGTTAGAGGGAGCACCAAGATGCTGCACTAGGGGAGACGTGCTCATCATAAACACAGCTTTGTTGAGTGTCTATGCATGTGTTGTCCTGGAAATCATCTTGGGGTGTGGAGGAGTAGAAACTGAGAGGCCCTCCGCTTGAAGGAGCACCTTTATCCGCTGCCTTGCTAACTTCCTTCCGCTTTATTGATTTTGAATTGTCAAGTAAAACCGACAAGAAAAAGCAATAAAATTCTCTTCGTAACTCATTCATGCATGATAACGACAATCACTACTTTGATGTAAGGCAAACACATGATACCAGGATGGAATATGTACGAAAAACAGGACGGCATGGCATGTTCACAACTGTTTGTGTAAACTAAGCGAAACCATTCCAGCAAATAAGAAGCAATGCAAGCTAGACACCACATGAAAGATGCAACCAATATGACTGCCAAGTTAAAAGCGCCCCATCATAAATGGAATTTCAACAAATTAGAAGCAGCGCATGCTATAAATCATATGAAAGATGCAACTAATATCGCACCGCATATACTAAAGGTGTCTCACATATTGATTGATGCGGATACAAAAAACAATAGTTTTATGTAAGGACATGCTTAATAGACAGATGTACTATGTACTAAATACAGAAGGCATGTCACATTAACATGTATAATGTCACATTTACAGAGTATAAGCTAAGCAGACTAGCACATGCAGCTTTAACCAGATTGGAAGAATTACAATCTAGACACCATATGCAACATGCAACCACATATCACGCTGCTAAGTTAGAGCAAGCACCTGCAATGCTAGTGTAGGGAAATGCTGTAATCAACTACAGAGCTACGCTCACTATCTTCATCTAGCATTTCGCTTCTTGAGAATCATGTCGGAGGCCGACGCTGCATTCTTTAAATGAGGAGTAGTCCCTTGCCTGCCTGCCTCATCATAAGTGATTGATGAGGGATCCACAAGAACATTAGTTTGATGTAAGAACATGGTTAATACATGATGTACTAGTATGTACCAAAAATGTAAAGGCATGTCATATTCAAAGGTATAATGTGTAAGCTAAGCAGATGCAATTTAACCAAATTGGAAGCAATACAAGCTAGACATCCGGCTGAGTGGTGAACATGATCATCTAGGACCCGAGAGCCTGGTGGAGGCGGGCTGCTTCGCCACCATCGCGGCTTTTTAGTTGGCTTCCGTGTGATGCCTGTCTTTGTTGGGCTTGTCACTGCTCGCCAAGGCCCTCGACTAGCTATTTGTCTTCCGGTGCTCACGGATGGTGGTTCATGTAAAAATATCTTTCCTTATCTTAATAAAGACCGACTTCGCCTTTCAATACAAGCTAGACACCAACATGCAACCACATATGACACCGCTGGTTAAAGCAAGCACCGGATGGTGGTTCATTGCAGCGAGCGAGGTCATCAACTACAGAGCTACGCTTACTCGCCTCCGCCATCACGACACTGCACCCTTTATAGCGTTGTAACGTGTCTTGCCTACCCGTATACCAAGCTGGAGCGACTTCTCTTTCTTTTCTTTGCTTCTTCTTCGGCAGAGAGTCTGAAATACCCTTGCATAAAAACACAATAGTGAGAGTATGGGTGAAGTGTGTGCAGAACTAGTGCAATCGTAAAAGTAGCAGATAGCAGGTGGCTTAAAAATAAATGACAGGAGACATATGATAGCTCTACAACATTGCATGGCAAACAAAATTAGATTCTACTCCGTATGATTTTGTAATATATGAGCACAGAAATGCAGTACTCCTCCAAAGACACCACCACATGTGGTCATATCTAAGATAACAATGACTCGAAAATAAATAGGTCACCGATTTTTTAATGAACCGTCCGATCTATAAGGAACGGGCAGATGGCCTTCGCTCACCTCCCGCCACCATCAAGTTGACGATCTTTCACGAACCGCCAACGACCACCGCCTGCACTGCCTCCGCCGCCCGCCTCCCATCGACCTCACACCACCGCCAGCTTGGCAGCGCCCCAAGCCATCCTTTAATCCCGCCGACCTCCAGATCGGGCGCCAGAGTTTCTAGGCCGCAGACGCCTAAGATAAACACTATAGCGCTGCTTCCCGGCGTAATAGTCGATTAGCGCCTGTTACGCCGGGAATGCTTCCGCTAATTGGGAATCAACTCGCCAGAAATTGAAATTGTGGGGGGCGACGGACCTCTAGCTAAGGTGAAATAGTATATGAGGAGAAACCTTGTGCATCGCGAAGTTACTAGGAACATCTAGTATCAAGAAGAAGCGGTCAACTAGTGTCTTCGTGGGATGAATACCGCAAGCAGAGACGTAAGATTTGCACGAATAAGGGAAGAGGAGTACCTTCTTCGTTGCCGTGTGGTCACCTCCACATGTCGCGCCGATCTTCTTGTTTTTACCGGGAAACCGATGTTCGAGGGTGCAGGCTTGGACGAACCCATGGCCAAATTGTTGACTGTGTTGCCGTGGCTGTATGTCGGCGGAGGGGAAGCAGATCCGAGGCGGCGGCGGACGGCGAGCAGGAACAGCTCCGTGCGGTGGAGGGTGGCGGTTGGAGCGGCAGCGGTGAGGCGCAGGACGGCGTGGTTGAACTGGCTCGGCACGGACGGCTCGGCCTCGCTTCAACTACTAGCCGTGGAGGGCGCTATGTTGAGGTTGCGTGGACGACGACGCCGGGTATCGGCTCCGCGTGATGGAGGAGGGCGGCGTTGATGGGTGGGATGGGTGGCGGACGGAGGACGCCGGGTTTCATGGCTGGTGGAGAGGTAGTTTTGGCGCCCACGGAGTACGAATGGGGAATCGGACGGTGGGGGAACCATGTTTCGTCTGGGACGCGCTTGTTTTTGGCTTTTTGAATGTAAGATGGGACGCGCTTGTTTGAAATTTGGGAAAGTACAAACTTTGCCCCTCTTAAATTTCGGACCCATCATGGTCGGGGTAGGATGGTAATCCTGTGTCCCAAATAGTGGGCGGAGCGATTTCGCCGCAGCATGTGTGCTTAGGCGGCCATTGTGTATGAATGTTTTTCGAGGCGGTTATGCATGCCTAGATGAAGCTACAAACCTACCCCGGTTTAGACCTTTGGACGCCGGGCCGGTAGGTTTCACAGGTCGGAGTTATTAGAAAAGTAATTTTTGTACTACCAAACATTGGTCTCACGCGTTTCAAGTAGTAGAGGCTCTTTTGGCGCTTCGCTCAAATTTTGAAACACAAGCATTCACGCTTAGAGTACTCTTGAACTATGAGGATTGACCTAAATAGACAACGTTATATTTGACCTTGTATGTTTGAAAACCTCATTAAATTATCCGCTTCCTTTTGAATTTTGACACTTGAAAATCCTATAACTACGATTATTTTGGAATGGAGGAGCTAATTTGAATCTATTTTGTACACGACTACATATGCTATTATGTACAAAATCAGAGCAAAGATTGGTACCCCATAGTTTAGGTATGGTTTACAAATGCCATGATATCAAATTCAAATAATTGAATGGACTTCATGTTGAATTCGATTTTTTAAACCACCTTAGGTTGAATTCAAATGTATACTAGTTCATAGGTAGCTATTTATAAATGTCCATTGTGTAACTTTCAGATGTATAATGTGCTTTACACACACAACATGAACTATACTCACGCTTATATTCGATTGCTAAAGCGATGCATTGTCCGGAGTTCAAAATACTAACTATGTGGATCAATTGTGTCGAATAATAACATAGACATGCTCAAATTCGATAGAATCTAGATGTCCGATGGATCAATGACCGCCTTACGCTAATTGCAAATATCATGATCCCATCCTAATATTTGGATACAATTTATATCTTTAATCAATGTGTAGAGCAGTCTTTACGTAGTTTCACTCTCCATCGGTGGTCTCTCACACATGCTCACACACTCTCTCCCGAGGTGTCTTTCTCGCACACATTCTCTAGATATAACCTCCCTCCTCTCGTAACCATTTACAACTGTTTTCACTAACCTTTATCACAAGCACTCTTCCTCTCGCAAACATACACACGCACAATCCTCATCGACCTTTTCTATATACATGGACCTGCCTACGTGTCTCATGTACGCACATTATCTTTACGCCTGCCTCTCACGCATTATCTCACACCTCTTTCCTAATCGATTTAGTATGATTCTAGCAGAGCATTCTGTAGGATGCCCCTTAAAGTTAGGTTGGATGAATAGTAATATCGAGATAGAGGGGTTACCTTAGTCCGAGAACCTAGGGTTACAAATCCTAGCCGGCTTTGTCAAGGACACAGAGTCCTTCACAATTCTGCTATCTTTGTCTTGTACGACTAGTCATCCATGGGTCTTCCTAAATGTGTCATGGGCCACCAATGTGGCGCAGGACGGAACCGAACAAAGGGCCTCACCTCGACCCACGGACCTCACGCGTGACACACCCTCCGCCCCCACGCCTCATTATCTTCTCACACCCACACATACCAACACAAACACCACACACACAGTAAAATTCTCCTGGTGCCTCTATTCCTCCCCTTGCATATACACACTCAAGGGAATGGAATCTCTTGTCGTGACGCCATATTCGCTCTCTCTCTCTAGACCACCCTCATTTCTCGTATATCTCCCCCCCCCCGGCCCCCTCTATCCATGCCTCTCTCAATACGTAATACACACACATACCTCTCTAGGCCCCGCCAAATGCATCAACTACACATTCACACATGTTACATCACGCACCCCATTGATCTAAAAAGCCCTCTTCACGCTTATTTCGATACAACATTCCTTTTGAATAAAGTGTGGCCAAAAATTATTTTAGAGTTTCTACATATATACAACATTACAAAGTTATATGGAGGAGTACTAACGCTAATTTGCATTGCATTGTGCCCACAATGATATTTATTCCAAGACCGTGAATTTGTATATTTTTATACTATATACAAAGTTAGTCATAATAAAGAGAAACGAAGAGCATCTCTCTCCATCGATACCCCCTGACGCCTTTCACGTATGCACACAAAACTATCTCCATGTCCTCTAAAAGTAAGCCCCAGAAAATTCACGCTGTTTCATCTTTCTCTCGCGATATATGCAATGACGATCATTGTATTTGAAGTGAAAGCACGATACATACATTGACTTCATAATCCACTCATTACGGTCACCGCTTACGCTTAGTGGTTATTATACAGTCACGGGCTCACCGCATAACTTTGTATTTGCTCATGACATGACTAGTTGACTAGTTGAACGCCCACGTGGCACCTAATCTAGTGTTGAATCACATTATCTCACTAACATCGTGCCCACCGTCGACTTGTATCTACTCTACATCTACACTATTATAAAATACATAAAATACACTCTTATAAAAAACAGAGTTGGTGATGATGGTGTGCCTGCCATCCTGCAATATAGGTCGTCCGATTTATATCTCGACGGATAGGAAAGAAACTATGGCAGTTTTGCAAAAGGTACCCACACACCTCTCCACATTTGCAAATAAGGCCTTCCTCGCTCATCCTTTTCTCTCACAAGATAAACAAGTCATACAAATGCATCTTGATGTTACGTGCAACGCACGGGCATCTTGCTAGTAAGAATGAAAACAAACGACAAAAAATATTTTGACGGTGGTGCAAGTCATGACCAAGGGCACAGCGGACAAGGTGGCCTTGTATTGGTATGCCGAGCCGCCTGCTTTAACACACAGAGCTGGTGTGGTGATTATACACACACGCACGCATGCACACGAACTCCATCCACGCAACACTCACACAAACACATGCACCCACGCACGCACGCAACACTCACACGCACACACGCAGCCACGCACGCACGCAACACTCACACGCACACACGCACGCATGCATGCACACACCAAGACACCACACGACCAACACACACTCTCACGCCAAGTGCTCAACCTACACGCATGCGCACACATCAGGCCCCGATGCATACATACACAACCAGGTGATTCCCAAGCACGGGTTGGAGCCTTGTCGCTACCAGAAATTTGTGTTTATCCGACCTTTTCCCTATGCGAATCGACAGTGGGACCCACAAGGAACATGGTCAATTTAACTAGTCAACATGGCGCCACGCAGACTATTTGGCCGGTCAACAGAGTGCAATCCGATGCTGAACTGTGAGCAAGTGACCGGATAATCACCGCAAAACGATATAGTGACCGTAATCAGCTTATTCTGAAGTTCGTGACCGTATTACGCTTTTCTCTCAGAGGCCCTCCAAAACTACATCTCTACACGCTCGCATGTTACATCTAACAACTATGCAATACAACACTACTACTACACTCTAACACAATAAATCATATGTGTTTTAGTTTTACTAGATATCATATTGTTACTTATAATTATTCAGTTTGCATACATTAAAATTGCCTTTGAAATGTATGGCCAAGATTATCACCACAAGGGAAAAATCCCGCCTTTCCTGCTTAATCGGGTTTGTATCGATGGATCGTATAAACAACAAAACTATAGTACTATACAAGACAAGTGACAGTTCATCGGGCCGTCAGGTCGCCTACCTCCGTCAGAAGAGTGGAGCGCCGCTTATAAATCTTCTAGTCCTTTCACCGACATGTGGGACATCAAGCTACCGGGTCCACGTACATACCGAATACAAGCAGAGCAGCCGGGTGAAGCACCCTACCATGGCGCCGCGTAGTAATGAGCAATGAGGCGCCAAATCACAAAGCTGCACCTTTCCCGCAGTTAAGTTGAGGGACGAAGTAATAATGCTAAAAAGAAGTTGAGGGACGGCAACCATCATTTCACTGCTGCTGAATCCGCTTCTCCTCATCTTCTTCAACTTAACCACGGTTGCTTCGCCGTTGTTCTCGCCTCATGTGGACGCGGATCAGCTTGGTCGCTTCTCCTCATCTTCTTCAACTTAACCACGTGTTGCTTCTGCCGTTGTTCTGCCTCATGTGGGACGCGGATCAGCTTGGTAAAGCACCGACACGGGGACCGCATGTTAGCAAACCGCCAGACAACGCCCTCCAAAATAAGAAACCTCCCCGCCATCCGCTGCAAAATCACCTCCTTTTACTAATCTTTGATTCTATAATTTTTAGATCAATATAATTGAGATTTGTATAGATAGCACACAGGAGCAAAACCAAGTGGTACGGTTAAGGGCATCCACAATGTGTAGCCAAATGTGAAAATAGCTTTTGGCATCGTGGGAACCATTGTGGACGGCGCTGCTAAAGCCAAAAGATGGAACCAAGCTCCTCGATTGATTGATTGAAGGAATAGAAAATGCAACGCTCTCCTCTTTCTCCCATGCTTGGACGCATGTAGGAGTAGTACAAGATAGAGCATGAGTCTACTCCCTGTCCCTTCTATCACAAATCACAAAGCAAAGAGGCGCCAAATCACAAAGCACGGACGAAGCAACTATCATTTCACTCTTCACGACTCCGCTTCTCCATCGCCTTCTTCGAGAAACCATTCACCGCACTAGTACTCCTAGTAGTAGTACTAGTAAAGGACTTCCTGGATGCAAATAAGGCGGTTGTCTCGCTTGCAAAGCGCACTTGCGAACGACTTACCGTGGTCTCCTCAATGGTGTTCTCCGTCGAACGACTTCGCCAAACCACAAAAAAAGTCGCCGACGCCACCGCAATGGGCAAGGAATTCAAATATAGTTACTACCTCCATTTTTTGTACACAAGGCCAGATATCAAAATTACAATTTGCAAAGGGCCACTAACACTAATCGAGGCAAAATTGATGGGGTTAGCAACCAAGGACATTAATATCCCCGCATGCATGCGGAAGTGAGAAGGTTCGCTTGCATGGCGCTGCATTAATCAAGCGATGAGGAGTGAGATGGTTAGCTCTTTGGTCTTTCGAGAAAAAATACGCATTAATTGACACGTGAAACGAGGATTTGTATCAAGGAAAACCCCGCCTTTCTTTTTTAACACTAGTATTTTAGTACGATTACCTCCGCCCTGGTTTATAGGTCCTTTATAGTTTGTGCCAAATTTTGACTAAAGATTTAACTAACAAAATGTTAATGCATGTCAAGAAAAATTATCTCATTGATTCAGATTTGAACATAGTTTTGAAAATATAATGTTTGGTGACATGCGTGAACATTTTCTTAGTTTAATCTATGGTCAAAATTTGGCACGAAATACAATGGGGACCAATAAACCCGACAGAGGTAGTACGACTTATCCTGTTTGGGTCTAGGCCTTGCATTGCCAAACTTCGCCACACATTTTTGCCAAGCTTGCCTAAAGTTTTCAAATGAGAAGGAGGTACACTTAAGACGGCTGTCGCGGTCGCACCGCACCTCACACGGTCGCTTCCTGCACGCCGTGGTCGCACCGCACCTCACACTTCGCCTCCTGCACGCCGCAAACCCAACCAAGGAACGACCTCATCGACACGCGTTGTCGCATGTGAACAAACCAAACTCAGCCATCCTATCGCTGACACATAATTTTCGCTCATAGAGTATGTTTATCCAACCGAGTATCCGTACGGCCCGCAAGCGGTGGTCTGTTGGGGAAGAAGAAGAGGTGAGGAAGAAGGAAAGAAGGGTTAGAGACGAGGATATTCATCCAACCGCCTGAAATGGTAGACTCAAAGCGACTTGCATAACAAATAGTATGTTTTACACAGCAAAAGATCCATAATAATAAAAACAACAACATAAAGAAAAACTATCATCGCCATGAAAGAGACGGCCTCGCTGTTTTGGCTGCCGGCGCGCAACCAGCCGCCGCTGCCGACGTGTGTCTCCGCACCGTGGTTGTCCTCGGCCTCCAGCTACTGCTCAAGCGGAGCGCGCGGGCGCCTCGCACGGACGAGAGCACAGCCCGTTCAAGTCGAGGACGCCCGTTCCGCCGCAGGAGGGCCTCGATGGCAGCGGCATCCGCGCGCCCGCCGCCGAGTCGAGCCTCCGCCGCCGGGTTCAAGTCCAGACTTCCGGCCCGCCGCAGAGGGCGCTGGCGAGAGCGGCATCCGCGCCCGCCGAGTCGAGCCTCTCGCCGCCCGGTTCAAGTCCAGACTTCCGTTCCGCCCGCAGGAGGGCGCTGGCGAGAGCGGCATCCGCGCCTCTCGCCGAGTCGAGCCTCGCCGCCTGGTTCATGTCCAGACGCCCGTTCCGCCGCAGGAGGGCCTCGATGGCAGCGGCATCCGCGCGCCCGCCTCAAGTTGAGCCTCCGCCGCCCGGTTCACATCCACGACATCCGGTTCCGCCGCAGAGAGCCTCGATGGCAGCGGCATGCGCGCGCCCGCCCGAGTTGAGCCTCCGCCTCCCGGTCCTCCTTTAGTATCGCCATGTTGAACCGCTGGTCCGCTTGCACCATGGGGGACCTCGGACGCCGCACGAAGTCGACGCCCATCGCCTCATACCCATCGGGGCCTTCGCGCCGCGACCTCCGCAGTGAACATTGATCGGCTTCTCCTCCTCGTAGCTTGGCTCCAGAGAACTCGGGATTGGCCCGCCGCAGCGAGCTTGGGAACGGAGGTCTCAGGCGCCGACCGCCGCCGCGATTTCGCGCGCGCCCGCGCCAAGATCTTGTAGTAAGTGATCTTGCGGCGCACCATGGCTTTCCGCGAACTAGGGACGCTTGATGCGGCTAGGGATCAAAGGTGGGGAATGGGCTGAGATTTGGTGTGGTTTTAGGGCAGTGGCTGGCGAGGCCGAGCAGCGAAGGTTCTGTGTGAATAGTGGTTCCGTGACGACCGTCAATCGGTTTTGACTGACATCGCTTTTGTCGCGTTCAAGCAGCAGCCCGCACGCTGGACCTCCACGCCGCCACCGAATGGAACGCGCTTGCCTTGCGTTTTGCCGCCAGGGACCGCAGCTTGAGAGCAAACCGACGCCCCTCCCCCCCCCGCCTGCCCATTTATTATACCACTACTCCTCCGCTTTATGCGGAGTAAATAAAACAGAGGGAGTATACTACGGATGAGGATCCTCGACGTGGCCGAACCCATTGAGTAACCGACATGCGGGCCTAGCAAGCATGGGGTCCGCCAAGAAGTGACCGAAGGGAGGGTAAGGCAGGATACCTACGCCGAGGATCCACTTCCACTATACTCTTTGACCAAATGTTAGAGTAATAATATATGACATGCAACTTACACAAATGTTAGAGTAATAATATATGACATGCAACTTACACAAAGCATACAGGGTCTAATGCGCTTTTCGAGGCTAACTTTGACCAAATGTTAGAGTAATAATATATGACATGCAACTTACACAAAGCATATGGTCAATTTCAGATGTGAAAGGAGTTTCCAATGATATAATTTTCACATTATACATCTCATGTACTCCTCCGCCTAGGTGTGTAAGTCATCTTACTAAAAACCAAATAATCCCAAAACACGAGGCGCTGTGCATTAACTTCTACCTCGCTTTTTGTTTCTTGACATATGAACCAATAAGAGATGAGGGTGTGCATGCTTTAATGACCTCGAGACTATCAAACATGACATGCAAGGGTTAGTTCATTGCATGCAATACTATTAATTAGCAAATAAACATTAATGTCTCTCGCTTTCCCTCCTCCTTGGTCACGGTGCACAGCCTAAGATGACTTACTCACCTATGTGAAAGGAGTACTATTAATCTTGTCAATAGTCAAATTGGAAACCATCTCGAGTACAAATCTAGGAGTACGTATTTAATCTAACAATATTGATTGGGCGTTGTTGAATGTTGATACCTTTTTTATCATAGTAGAGATACTTTGACTACACATAAAACTTATATGTAAGGTAGAAAGGATAGGAGGGAGTATATTGTACGCTCAAAACGAAACGAACATTGAATACCCTTTATATATGATTTATGGATGCTATGATCACCGGTTCAAAATTTTGAATCCGCCTTTAGGTATCACGTGTTCCCCACTGCTCCTCTCGATTTCATCTCGGGTCCGAGATCTATTGAAAGAGGACTAGGTGGGTACATGCGAATGATACTCGCGGAATGTTCAAATGAGGCATGCGGAGGATGGACTCGATCGAGGGCTTACATGATCGATGGAGAAGAGGGTTGAGAGGAATGAGAAATAAGCAAACGCCACATGATTACACTTGAACGGCTCAAATAAACAATAAGTTGTCTCGCTTGGCCTACATAGTGAAAGGCCTAATGCGCAACGCGGAGCACCGACGCCGAATATGGCCGGAAAACAGGGAAACCGACATGGGGCACACCTGCCGGGACGACGAGCGCAGACTAGTCCAATGGAGGAGCTGGCCCACGACCTCCTCGCCACCGACAACCGCTCATGTGGGTCTTTGGGGCCAACAACGGGCGCAGCTCCAGACCGCCTCGACACGGCGATCATGGTGAGCTTACACGCCATATCGCCGATAGACACGGTCGGTTTCAGCAGTGCCGAGGGTGGCGTTTGTGCTGTGGCACGACCAACGGTATGTTTGGTTTGTGCCCAAGGTTGCCCCATCAAAGCATTGGGTAGCCAAAATTTTGGTTGAGGTATTGGTTGCCCATGATTTGGCCGACATTGGCAAGAAAATGAACTAGAGTTGGCTAGAGTTCATTGGCATGCCAAAGAAATGGCAACCATCCAAACAAAGACCAATCTTTGGGTCATGACCAAAATTTTGGTAAGGTGCACTTTGGCCACAATCCAAACACACCCCAACACCCGCCTCGTCAGGATGCACGGGCGCCGCGACGCGTCCGCTGGAGTGGTGTAGCGCGCCAACTGCATCCTCTCGACCTGAGACCATGCCGGTCGTCTTGCTTTTTCAATGACATGCGGGATCGATTTGAGCAAAGGGCATCTCCAACGCTGCACGACCGCAGCTGACTACCCCGCACACCAAAGCCTCGCCCTCGCGCCGTCACGGCGGTGCGTTCCCAGCCGGGCGCCAGCTGCCCGCATTCATGCCGTCCGCTCAGATGTCGTCAGCAGAGGCTCGGTGCCCGAGGAACCAACTCCGCGACTTAATGACGCACCCGGACGCTTGGCCTCACCGAATGCGCTACTTAAAGCGGCAACGCCCAGCTAACCTCCACACCATAGCGCATCGCCCTCCTACCGACACCACATCCGCCATGACCGCAAGTGCGAACGCCTCGCGGAGAGCTTGTCTTCGGGATGAAGCTCGAGGTCGCCGCCGCCAAGTCGCCTCGCGACGCAATAGCGGCGTAGCCGACGCGACGCGACCGCACAAGCGGTGGCTACGCTGGCGGCCGACGACGGAGCACCGCCACCACGCTGCCCTACTTGCCGCCGCCCAACGTCCGCACCGCCGAGGTCGGGACTCTCCGAGGATGAGTAGGGCATGGGAGGCGGCAGGCATGGTGTGCCAACTGGCCGGTCCGTATCCCGTGTTCTACTTTTCCTCGCCGGAGACCGCACCTTCACTTCACGGGTCTTGAACCCCGCCTGCATATAGAGATCGCAGATGGAGGACGCCGGTCGCCGCCAGAGAATAGGTTTAGGGTCGGGTTTTTTTATTTTTCTGTCTTATAAAAGTTCAAATGTAATGAAAATCTGCCGTGTTTGCATTAATCTCGCCGTGTATATGAACTTTCACAATAATATACATATTGTAGGAGTATTAGTGCACGGAAGATCAAGATCTTGTGGGAGAAAAGGATGAACGAGGGAAAGCCTTATCTGCAAATGTGGAGAGGAGTGCAGGTAAATTGTCATAGTTTCCTTCCTATCCGTTAGATATAGATCGGACGGCCTATATTGCAGGATGACAGCACACCATCATCACCAACTCTGCTTTTATTGAACCGAGACAAATCTAAAAACCCAACTAAGCCAACCTCCCAGATATCGCTGGAAAAGACCCGCCGCTACTGCTTTAGTCGGGATTACCGGATTACTAGTAGTAGTATCGATGGATCGCGCAAGCAACATTTTTTTGAGGGGCGAAGCACCTAGTTTAAAAGGAAAAAGGCGGTACACTCACAACACTCCTGTCACGGTCGCATTGCACCCCACACACGCTCGTCCTGCACACGGCTCACGCAAACGGAACGCGCTTCGCTTGCTCTTCACCGACACGGGACTGCACTTGGAGAAACCGACCATGCGCCAAACTCCCCGCCCACCGCGCAAAAATCCTCCCCCACACACAAAAAATTCCCCAAATTGATTCAACCGCCTTCGCCAAATATTCCCCAAACCCCTCCCCGCCCCCCTCCACTCCATTCGCTCCGCCAAAGCCGCCTCCCCGCCGCGCCGATACGCCGGCGCCATGTTCGTCGAGGGACGACGGCGATCCTCTCGCCCCACAAGACGCCTCAGAGACTGCCGCCCTCAGCCGCCGCCACCTCTCGCTACGTTTGTGGAGGCGACGGCGGTCAGCGCCGCCACCACCGGGACGTCAGGTGGAGACGCACGGCGGTCAGCTTCTCCCACGGTACGCGATTCTAGACCGAGGCCCCGCTCATGTCGGTGTAGCGCTGAATGTTAGCCGATAGACGCCGTTAATCTCACTGCTTGTCAAGTAGTTTATCGTCAATATGCTCGCTTAAGAAGCTTCCTTGCCCTGCTCGCACTCAATCTGCTTAGCTGAGATGGCATGCCAAGGCCGATTAGTTGCTAAAATATCCTGCCATATATTTATTGTGACGAGATTGCCATGGTCTAGTAGCCAATCTGTTAGGTGAAATAGCTCTACACCGCTTTATACTCGATCTTTGTTGCTGCGATGGCCTTCGATAGTTCGATGGCTGTGTGCTCGGCTCATTGATCGCTGAAACAGCTCTGCCATAATTTAGCACTCAAATCTGTTTGCTGAATTAGCTTTACATATATTTCGTTATTTAGATCTGCTCGTCCAAATATCTTGCCATAGCTTTAGACATCGACCTAGGTATTTTTTTCTCGACTTCATAAAAAGCATATATGTTTTTCCTGTAATATCTAGTAGAAGAACTAATTTGTATGTCTCAATGATGGACATGACTTGATAACTTCTGCTCAAGATTCTCCGCTGCATATGTCGAGGGGTTGAAAACTTCATGAACTTTATCGAGCTGAGTACGGTGGTCCAAATCAGATGTGCTCGCCTGTAGCAGCTTGTATGAATTCAGTTACAAGACCCCACCAACTGTGCAAAATCATCTACACTTGTATGGGATGTCGGTCACATATACTAGGTGGGTTCATCATGGTGAAGCTGTGAACGCCAATGTTATTGACTACGGGAAGCAGCAGATCACCATCTTGATCTCGCCTCGATGCTCGTGGAAGAGGAGGAGGAGGTGGTGGTGGCGGAGCCAAGTGAGTTTGACCAACATTGAAACAATGCTACTAAATGCTCGTGCATTCCGTGAACTTTCACCGCAGAAGAAAAACGGTGGGCCCGCATGTTGGAACAATGCAACGTTGTTGTCACCCCAGTGAAATAAGCTGTCAAGATTCTCAGCTATGGTCACCTTTCTTCGTGAAGACATCTGAGCGGATGACCAACAAATCATTCGATGCGATGTTGGCTGCTTTCCGCAAATCTTTCCCAGATGCAAGCCTCGAGCTGCCACACACCTACAAAGAAATGAAGAATTTCCTTCGTGCAGTTGGAATTGGATATGATATGATCCATGTTTGTAAGAATAATTGTGTTCTGCTCCGAAGGATTATGCCAACTTAAGTGAATGCCCAAATGCAAATCATCAAGATGGAAAGATGGCGATGCTGTGAAGAGGGTTCCTCATAATGTTCTCGAGACATTTTCCAATTACACCAAGATTGCAGAGGTTGTTTCATGATGTCAAACAAGAGAGGATGTACTGTGGCATTCTAGGAACCAGGAGTACAGAGATCGAATGTAATGAGCCATCCATCTCATGGTAGTGAGTGGAAAAGCTTCAATGATAAACACAAAGAGTTTGTCTGCTGACCCGAGAAACATTAGACTTGGCTTAGCTTCGATGGATTTAACCCATTTGGCCACCAGAGCGCCACATATAGCATGTGGCCAGTGCTTGTTATCCTTACAACATGCCTCCAAATGTCTGCACCAAAGAATCAAACTACATGATGGCCTTGCTCATCCCAGTCCAAAAAGTCCCGGAAAGGATTTTGATTTGTTCATGGAGCCTCTTGTGGAGGAACTTCAACAGCTATGGAAGGGTGTTCTCACCGAGACCTATATAGCAGCCCACCAGCTGATTTCTTTCTCATGCGTTGTTGTAATTTGGTGCATCCATGATTATCCGCTTTGGGCACTATGTCGTATGAACGACACATGGTTACAATGCATGTGTTCGCCAGACAGAATCCGCTGTCATACGCAATACTTAGCAAGATCTGTTACATTGACACCGCCGCTTCTTGCCAAGGACAAGCCGCATCCTAGAAAATACCAAGACATGTGTTCAATGCAAAGCATGAAAACCGTGATGCGCCAAAGAGGCTCACCGCCGATGAGTTGCAAGTGGAATTAGAGAAGGTCAGTATATTACACCGTGAAACCATCCCGTAATGGTAGCGGAAAAGGAAGCGTGGCACGGTAGAAGAGAGATTATTGTTTACCCGCAGTCCACTTTGTGGGACTTGGAGTATTGGAAAGATTTGGATCTGCGGCATAATCTTGATGTGATGCACATCGAGAAAAATATATGTGACAAGCATTATCGGCACACTTCTTAACATTGAAGGCAAGACGAAAGATACCTTAAAATCTAGGATTGATTTGACACACTGGTATCGTAAAGGATTTGCAGTGCAAGATGAAGGTAAACCACGGATATGGCACCAGCTGTGTACGCCTTGGACAAGGTAAAAGAAAAGAATTCATGAGGTCCTCACACGTGAGATTCCCACATGGATTTGCTTCCAACCCCGAAAGGAGAGTCAGCAGATGGAAACAAGGTACAAGGGTTGAAAACTCATGACTGCCACGCCCTACTTCAAAGGGTTTTACCTGTTATCCTTAGAGGATTGGGCCGCCTGACTTATACAGAGCAGCTTGCAGAGTTGGGACAATTCTTCAGTGAACTCGCAGAGAAATATCAGGATAGATGCTTTGGAGCGCCTTAGAGACAAGATACCAACTATCCTATGCGACCTTGAGAAGATATATCCTCCAGCCTTCTTTGATGTGATGGTGCATTTGGCTGTTCATCTACCCGATGAGGCACTACTTAGAGGTCCAAGACAAGATGGCTGGATGTACCCTATTGAAAGGCGGCTAGGCACTTTCAAGGGCTATGTTAGGAACAGAGCTAGACCCGAGGGTTCCATTGCAGAGGCCTACATTGCTACTGTAAGCGCTGACATTCTGCTCAAAATACATTGAAACAAATGATCAGCTTAGCAAAGAGGTGGGTGAAGACAATCCCGGCTCAATGTTTTCGATTATTCTGCTCGAAAGTTACAGGGAAGAGTCGACAAGAGGACAAACCTAAAGATTTGGACAAAATGGTTTGGTATGTGTTGAATAACTGTCCCGAGATACTACCTTATATCAAGTAAGTGCAAGATCGCAGCTTATACATCGTAATCTACTAAACTTGCAGCACATTCTTATATATTTAGATGTTTGACGCGATCACTATGTTGTGCAGCATGTACAAAGAGGAGTTATCGCCGCAAAATCCAAGAAACATTGACAAACTGGTTATGGCAGGATTTGCAAATGGTTCAAGAACCATGTAAGCTTTTGAAGTGCACTCGCCGCTTTTTTAATATATTGAGTACATAAGATGATCAGCTTGTCTATTTTCTAACCATAGGTTAAGAAGATGCGGAGGATGGGCAGGCAGTTGATGATGCCCTTTACTCACTAGCAATGGGTCCCGATACTGGTAAGACATTATGAATCTTGCGTTGTTGGAGATGTGCGCCACAACACCCTTTGCACGAGACGAAGGCAGAAGACACAAAACAGTGCCATCATGAGCACGGATACGATGACAAAGAGACAACTGAAATGTATGCTAACATAATGTATATTGTTCAGCTTGCAGATATCTCCAGCTTCGAGGATCATCGTGTGTGGTTCTCACAGTGTTGTCGGGTATAACCTGTTTTCCAGATCGCAAAACCCAGAGCTGATGATTATTTCAAATCCATCAATGTCAAGGCGGCGTACTGCACCAACGAGCCTTTTATTTTGGCAAATCAAGCAACACAGATATTTTTCTTGGAAGACACATTTGCACGTAGCGATGATCGGAGAGTATTGCAAAGGTTTGAGCAGAGGAATTCGCTTAATGAAGTTGCACAACAAGATGATGCTTACATCGCCCCGATGTACAAGATAACACAGATGTTCCTAATATCTTTGAGAACCATCACGCCAATGACGCCGCGAAAAGATTGCCTGTCGTGGCTGTGGACATACAAGAGTTGATCAAGAAGAAGCCAACGCTCGAGGACGTTGAGGACGAAGAAGAAGATGACACCGTGGGGAATTACGATTCAGACCGATACACATGGCGAAGATGTTGACGCTGCTGCCGCGGATGATGATTACATTGCTTTTGTCGATTTGCTCGTCGAAGACGCTTTTTATCTACTATGTGAAATTGTGTTTGCTATGACAACTCAAACCTGATGAACATGTTGTTTAGTATTTTGTTGTGAGAACATCACTTGTTATGTATGCTGATTTGTGTTTGGTGATTGTATGACAACTAAAACATGATGACATTGTTGTTTAGTTGTACTCATATTTGGCTGTGAAACTTGAATTTGATGACATAGTTTGTTGTTGGACTGCAATTTGCTCGACGCCTTCGAATGAGAACAAAGCTGACCCGACAGGCCTCTCGCTATTTATTTATTTATATGAGCAAAAGGATACCCCTGATTTCCGCTAATAGAAATCATTAGATGTTCACAACACTACGCCCAGCCTGCTACATGTGTTTCATTCATTACTAGTTTCAGAAAGTGCTCATGTCGTAGCTAATCGAATACATCACGAAAAGCTACATACACCGCAAATAAAGAGACAATCATCCTACAGAGCACATCGATTTTGCCCATTATCTTCACAAGCTCTTTCATCTCCTCATTGTTGTCAAGGCCGCTCAGCAGCTGTTGCTTGGCCATGATCGAGGAACTGCATCTTTAACCTTCTCGCTCAGATCTTCCTCTTCCGCTGCTCCTTCGCCATTTGTCCAACACCCCAACCTGCTGGTATTGGGATTCCTCGCTAACCAAATAATCAGCGAGTTGCATTCCCCACATCAAGAACTTCCCGTAAATACAAATCACACGAATCTTCCCTTTTCTCGCATTTAATCAAATTGGAAGATCATCAACCAAACTATTAAAAAATCAGCAACCGAAAGCAGCAGAACAACACTTAAACATATTATTACCCCATGATTCGGCATTTGTAGAAGACTCGCCAGGGTTGCGGATTGTGGTTGAGACGCGACGGATGACTCTCGTGATTTGCAGCAGGGCACCACACCAACGGCAGCGGGTTGCGATGAGCAATCGGTCATTGCGCGCGCGGCGGGGGTGTGATGAGACCCACAGCGATGGTACGGGTGGCGACTTGGCGATATCTCGGTTGTTGCTCGTCAAGAGCAGTGGACGAGCAGCCAATGGACATGGTTGCTGCGCCGAGCTTCGATGCTAGGCGAGTAAGTAGAGAAGAGGAGAAGCTTAACGTTGGATATGTCAGCTTATTACTTGCAGAGTAGCATAGCACCATATATAGTCATAGTCTAGGTTTGATTCAACCAGCTACAGTGAGCACGCCTTTTCTTTTTTCTAAAACTCGCAACGCCTCTTTATCGGGTACACTAGCTTGTTCTCAGACGCCTTCCCAAGTCTTTGATTTTCTTTCCTTTTTTGCAGGAAGGAAGGAGGACAAAATTGAGAGTTCCTCGACTCAACCCAAGACCTCTCGTTGAAAACCAAGGGTGCTAGTCACTTATGTGGCTTAACGCTCCTCGTGAGGAGGACGGCAGATTAACGATTTTCCTCGCAGTTTTCTTCCTATATATAAAAAGTATGCTACTTGGTGTCCGCTTAGTAAAAAACGATTGTGCCAACCTTGACTGCTCGATTGACATTCAACGCCTGTCGCTTTCTTCAGCCTCTTCTTCCTCGAGCCGCCAAAGCTAAACCAGCGCCGGGGGACCGCCTCGCCCCCGCCTCCCACGGCTGGTCTGTGATCTTCCCTGCCCTCTGCTCGCTCCTCGCCCGAGGCCTCACCATCGCCCTCCGCTGCCACAAGGCCGCCCCCTCCGTGTTGTCAACATGGTCAACAACCGAGAGGAATAAGGAGATGACTGTACATGGTGAGGATGACAAGAGGGACCCAAAGAAGCTGCAGTAGTAATTTTGTTTTTTCGGACGGAGAAGGGTATCAACTGGTTGTGGGACCTGTGGGTCTGCCTAGCCTGTGCTTTTATTTCATATGTTTAGCACATGACCAGCCCAGCTTTGTTTTTTTCCTTTCTCAAAAATGGCTAGCCAGCTATTTTGTTTTTTGCGTATAACCAACATAGGCCTACTTGCTTTTCTACGCTCACCGGGCCGGAAATCTTTCAAGACGAGGAGGATGCATTTTGCCCGAAAATGGGCTATAAGTAATAAGAAATGGGCTATAAGTAATAAGAAATGGGCTATAAGTAATAATAAATGGGCTATAAGTAATAATAAATGGGCTGTAAATGAAAAAATACAAAGAAACAGCAATTAGTTCCCAAATACTGTTTTCTTTTCGATTTTGATATTTTAAATTTCATTGTTTTTAAAGGGTAAAATTTCATTGAATTTAAATTAAGGTATATTTAGATTTAAAATTAATTTGAATCTGCTAGAAATTTCGGGTTGTATGTTGTTTGGGACAGATTTGGAGGCTGACTTGTGGGTCTACTAGGTTGACGGTACTTTGGCTTTGTCAACTTAGTCCACAAACGATTCTAGCAGCAAAGGACCGCTGGATGTTAATCCAACGGCCGTGGCTGCTTCTTCAATATCTGATCTTCTTGCTCCAATTACCAAACCAGCTCCGTGGACTGCTCGCCCCCGCCTCCCTGGTGGGGCAGGCCGTGCCGCACAGCCGCACCGCCCCACCCTACTTCATTGCTGGCCGTGCCATTCCTCTACTCACCCACACCTCCTCGTTATTTTCCGCGACGGCAGCCGACCAAGAACCTCAGATTCCCCACCGCTGGGGCAACCATTGCCGAAGTCTTCCCTGCCCGTCGCTCCTTCCTAGGCCTCGCCGCCGCCCACCGCCATGGTGCTCTCGGCGCTGCCTGGTCAACGTGGTCAACGAACGACATCCATCGGCCGTGGATCTGACGCAAAAAATAATGATTCCTCCACCGACAGCTGGGACCCACCGAAGGGCCTCAGATTTCGCGAAAAAACGCTCCTCACCGACATGTCGGACCCACCAGCTATATCTTCGCACGCAAGGAAGTGCCTCCTTATTACGCACAAAAAATGAATACCCACCCTGCTAGATGGGACCCACCATAGTGGAGGATGACTTAGGGCCAACTAAGTTGACGGGACGGAGGGCTTTGTCAACTTAGTCAATATGAACGATTCTAGCTCCAAAGGACCGCACGATGTCCATCCAACGGCCATAGTGCTTCTTCAACCTCCGGTCTTCTTGCTCCAAATACCAAAGCAGCGCCGGTCGTGCCGCTGCGTTCCTGCCTCTCGTGGTCGGGTCAGGATGCCGCGAGGCCTCACCGCCTCTACTACTCCCACCGCTGGCCCAGTGGTATCCTCTACTCACCCACACCCCTCGTTATTCTCAAGGGCGACGGCAGCCTCACGCCGCAGCCAAACCAAGAACCTCAGATTCTCTCCGCTGGCTACCACTGCTGCGTTTTCCCCGCTCCGCCGCCCCTTCCTAGGCCTCGCTGTCGTCCGCACCACCGCCGGTGCTCTCGGCGCGCGCGTGGTCAACGTGGTCAACGACCGACTTCCATCGGAAGAGTATCAGACGTGGAGAGGCCGATACCGGGTCCAGCGGCCGCAAGGAAGTGCCTCCTTATTACGCCAAAAATAATTATTCCTCCACCGACAGCAGGGACCCACCGGACGGGCCACCTTATTTCGCTAAAAAACGCTTCCTCGACCGCTGGGACCCACCGGACGGGCCAGCGATTTCGCGAAAAAACGCTCCTCACAATGTCACCGACCCACCGGAAGTGCCTCCTTATTACGCACAAAAAATGAATACTCCCTTGTTAGCTGGGACCCACCATGGTGGAGGCTGACTTAGGGCCTACTAAGTTGATCGACGGGGCCTTTGTCAACTTTAGTCAATATGAACGATTCTAGCTCCAAAGGACTGACGATGTCCATCCAACGGCCGAGTGCTTCTTCAACCTCTGTCTTCTTGCTCCACCGCCAAAGCAGCGCCGGTCGTGTCGCATGCTCCTGCCTCCCGTGGCCGGGTCAGGTTGCCGCGGAGGCCTCACCGCCTCTACTATTCCCACCGCTGGCCAGGCCTCAAGGCGACGGCAGCCTCACACCGCAGCCAACCAAGTGAACCTCAGATTCTCTCCGCGCTGGCTTCCATCGCCGCTGCTTTCCCGGCTCCCCGTCGCCCCTTCCTAGGCCTCGCCGCCGCCCACCGCCTGGTGCTCTCGGCGCAGCGTGGTCAACGTGGTCAAGGAACGACTTCCATCGGACGTGGATCAGACGTGGAGAGGCCGATACCGGGTCCACGGCCGCAGCAAGGAAGTGCCTCCTTATTACGCGGAAAATAATGATTCCTCCACCGACACCGGGACCCACCGGACGGGCCACAGATTTCGCGAAAAAAACGCTTCTCGACCGCTGGGACCCACCAGCTACATCTTCGCACGCAAGGAAGTGCGTCCCGCAAAAAAACCAAAACGATTCGCCGACGACCGCCGGGACCCACCAGCTACATCTTCGCACGCAAGGAAGTGCTCGATACCGACCCACCTGGTCGAAGCGCACGAAGCGCTTGTCATTCTGGTCGCGAACGGTACGCATATATATCGGCGTAGAGGCGCGACGTGGATGTAGAGGCGCCGCACGCGTCGTAGTAGAGGCGCCGCACGTAGCATGTACACGCACGCACAGCGCGCGAGGGTGCAAGAAAGAAAATACGCCACGCACGCATATACGGGCAGGGTCTCAACGCCTACCGCGCATACGCATATGGCTGGGTCGGAACGGAGAAACAGCGCCGCTGCCGTGTTCATGGGGAGCCAACCGCTGGGTCGGAACGGAATGCGTGGTCGTGTTCATCGGGAGGGCTTGGACGGAACAGCGATGGAAACGAGGCTCGCGCATCGCACAACGGAGGAAACGGCCTTGTGTTCGACCGCCACGCTCAAACGGGTCCCGTTGATCGGAGGGGCCGCGCATCGCAAAACGGAGGAAACGGACCTCCCACGGTCAAACGGGGTCCCGTTGATCGGGAGGGTGTGGCGATCGCAAAACGGAGGAAACGGACCTCCTACGGTCGAAACGGGGTCCCGTTGATCGGGAGGTGTGGCGATCGCAAAACGGATTTAAACGGACTTGTGTTGGAGCGCCACGGTCAAACGGGGGGGGGGGGGGTGTGGCGATCGCAAAACGGACTCCACGGATACCGTTCATCTCCACCGCCGACCTCCTCCAGCCTCCACGGCCTACCGCCGACCTCCTCCACCTCCACGGGCTCCTGCTCATCCAGCCTCCACCGCCGCTTACTCCACCGCCATCGCTCAACCACCCTCCACGGGCACCCTCCACCGCTCACTGCTCATCCAGCCTCCACACCACGGGTCCTGTTCAACCACCCTCCACGGCCACCCTCCACCGCTCATCGCTCATCCAGCCCTCCACACCACGGGTTCCTGTTCATCCAGAGGCAACGCCACCGCCACTGCTCATCCAACCCCCCGCAACGCCACACCGCTCATCCCAATCGATCGGCTTCAGCTAGCAGCAGAGCGGCGAATCGCCCATCGGGTTCGCCATAATGCCATCGATCGATCGCCGGGTTCAAGAACGCGAGCCTCGCAAAGGCAATCGCCGGGTTCGCTTAGAGCCCAACGCCGCACACCAACGCCGCACACACGCTGCAGACGCACGAGAGAAACGCGATCGCCTCCGCCTCGACCTCCCACCGTAACCGCAACTCCCCAAATTTTCCTCCCTCGCTTCTACCACGGTTTTTTCCGCCATGGACGGCCCAAAGAATGTCATGCAGCTGCGCCTCCGCCCGCCCAGACGAAAAGCCCATTTTCTCGTCATGATTTTTGTCATAGAAGTAGGAGCCCACCACATCTATGATGATACCGGTTTTGTCACAATTATCGCTATAGAAGTGTCATATGTATGATGTAAAAATTTTCGCTCGCCCAAAATGTCACGGATGTGTCTTTTTTTTGTAGTGATTCTCTATCGATCTCATTCTCGTAAGTGACCGTGAAGGGATTGACAACCCCTATTCGCGTTGGTTGCGAGGAGTTATTTGCTTTGTGTAGGCACGAGGACTTGGCGCGTGCCTCCTCCTATCGATTGATACCTAGGTTCTCAAAAACTGAGGGAAATACTTACGCTTACTCGCTGCATCATCCTCTCCTCTTCGGTAAAACCAACGCAAGCTCAAGATTTAGCAATGGCCATGGCCACCGTGGCTCAAATACCATATGCGTACGACCATGCCAACACAACCGTGGAACAACCATTGATGAGGCCGCCCTGCTAATTGGCGTTAGTTAGCTTAGGATTAATTTGCTGATTAATTAGTCCATAGCAAATGACGAGTGGACCACCTTGGTTAAGTAACATTTTGTTAAACTAAAGTCAATGACAACCGGACCCGCCACAATCGCTCATATATTGACTAGTCAATCTATGACTGGGCCAAACCAACCCCACTGGCCCCACTGTCATATATTGTGGCTAGAATAGCACTAGGTGACAAAGTTATTTTACTGTTTATTTTTGAAGCATAAATAAATTCCAGAAAATGAATTAAGACTTTGGAAATTAATATAAAATAATCTGTAACTCGGATGAAAATACTTTATACACGAAAGTTGCTCAGAACGATGAGACGAATCTGAATACACAGTCCGTTCGACCGCCACACATCCCTAGCATAGGAAACAGTAAACTTTCCTCCGTTCGTCTGTCTCAAAACGCTAAACACCGGGATACTTTCCTTGATGTTTCCTTCACGATATCACCTCCTACCGCTGTTAGGGCACTCCTAGCATCACATTTGACAAGTCATGCATCGTTATGCATCCGTTTGCATTGTATTCATTGTTTCTTCCCCTCTTCTCCCAGAGACTACGATACTAACGCCGCTGTTGGTGCCCCGATCAACTACGTTGATGACAACCCCTACTTGTTAGAGAAACCAGTGCCCCCTTGATCACCAGATA
>JAHIAM010001339.1:0-24876 GCA_021605205.1 Aegilops longissima | reverse complement strand
GCTTCTAGGGTTTAGCCTCCTTGATCTCGTAGTAGATCTACTCTTGTACTACCCATATCATCAATATTAATCAAGCAGGAGGAGGGTATTACTCCATCGAGAGGGCCCAACCTCGGTAAAAACATCGGGTCCTTTGTCTCCCCGTTACCATCCGCTTGACGCATAGCCGGGACCCCCTACCCGAGATCCGCCGGTTTTTGGATAATCGACATTGGTGCTTTCATTGAGAGTTCCTTCAGTCGCCACCGATAGGCCTGGCGGCTCTTCCGATCATCAACAACGACGCGTCCAGTGGTGAGACTTTTCTCCCCGACAGATGTTCGTGTTCGGGCGTTTTGGTAAAGGTGGGCCACCTCACTTGGCCATCCGAGTAGATTGAAAGTTACGCTCCCGGCCATCAGGCAGATTTGAAGTTTGAACCATACGGCCGATATTCGCGGAGACTTGATCTTCGGACGACCTGAAGCAGCAGCTGCCGCCGCCAAGACTGCCTTTGATGGGTGGGATCTAGCTCGCAGCAATCAACAAAGGCCCCGAGGCCGCGACTCAAAGACTCGCCTCCACCCTTAATCCGGAGCCGGATTCTCGATCGAGGACGCAGTGGTTGGACACCACCGGGGCTACAATCTCTACGGCGATTGAGCCGAACTCCATCCTTGTCCTTTTGCGGCGACTCGACTCAGTGGTGCCGGACTTCTTCGATTCCTAACCTCCGCTTCCCTTGCCAATCGAATCCGATTACTGCTATGGAGTTCACGGCCGTGGACATCTTTCAAGATTTTCTTTTGGCTACATTCTGAATTGCCAAAGTCTCTCTTTATCCGGAGAGCTCCTGGCCGGACCACGGATGGAAGGTTGGGATATGGACGACGTAAATTCAACGCCCACCCACCACCCACTTTGTAGCCATCACATACGATTTAACCGACATGCTCGACTTCGACCAAGACGCCGACGGTATGGACTGATTTACACCGGATACGCATCAAGACCCAGCGCCACTTACATAATCGGAAGGCCACCTCGCCATATGACATATACATGGTGGACATCCCAAAAGATGGGAACGGCGGTGGAACAACGGAGGATGACCCCTCCAAGAAACAGCCAAGCACCGACGCCAAGGCGCCGCTTAAATCCCGCCACAATAAAAATGGTGATTCCCGCACGGAGATAATAACACCCTGGACAAGTGTCAAGAGAACCCCTCCAGCAGACTCCGCCGCAGGAGGAGGAGAAGTAAGTCCGCATTTACGAAGGCGCGTAAAGAGAGGTCGAGGACGATAATTATGTGCTTCCTCTTCCAAGATGAGGTGTCTCTCGATCGATTTACTAATTTGTCGTGCCCAAGGATCCTATCTACAGGAGCTGCTTCAAACGCAGGCTTATAGCCACGGTAAGCAAGCAACATGCTTAGAGCTGACCAAGATCTGCGCGATGACAGATGGACCAAGCCCTTGCAAATCAAGAGTATGAACTCGAACGCCTCCAAAAGCTACCCCAAACGCAGATCGCTGCCTCGACCGAGGAGGAAGCACTCAAGTCACCAGCAAGACGACACATGGCAGACCAGCCACCCTGTGGCCGCGACAGCAGAAGCCTTCTCGCCCTCCGCCTCAAGTTTACACCCCGACGCCGCCAAAAGTAGCAAGGCATCGAAAACGCCACCGACTTAAGCAGATATATTGAGGATAAGGCAAAACATACAAGATCGATTCACGGATCGCTGGGCACCCAACAACGCGGGATGATTACCGTCAGCTTCCGGACATGCAAAGAACCCGGTCGGGCCGTATACAGTAGACAAAGCTCATATGAGCTACGCCGTGATATAGCCTAATACATGAGGCGCCAAGACACCCACTATGCCACATGATGAAGTAATGGATCATCAAACTCCCGACGGCTTCAAACCGTAAACATCAAATCATAACGATGGTACCACGTGATCCGCGCGTTTGGATCGAGGACTATCTCCTCCATATCCACATGGCCCGCGGTGATGATCTATATGCCATTAAATACCTACCACTCAAGCTTCAAGGACCATCTCGCATTGGCTCAATAGCTTGCCAGCAGAATCAATTGGTTTTTGGGAGAACCCTGAAGCCGATTCCTCGATAACTTCCTGTGGCACATATGCGTAATTACCCGACGCCGATGACCTTCGCCACATAATCCAAAGAGCCTGAAGAATCAAGAAGACAATTCTCGACACGGTTCCTAACAAAGAAAAAATCAAATCGCTGATCGCCTGTGATGCAGAGGCCCTTGCAGCCTTCAAACATAAAATCCAAGGACGAAAGGCTTGTCAAGACACTCAGGACAGGAAAAGCCAAAATCCATGGCAGCCCTCACAACACTCGGCGACCCGCTTAAAGGGAGAGGACAGCCTGGCTAGCTCGGCAAACAACTTGGCCAAACATCCAGAGATAGTTCGGATAGCAAGGACAGCAATGGCAGGTCGCTACACGAATAAGAATAAGCGCCGCATTAACGGGCCATAACACTCAAGATACGGCGTTGCCAATGCCGGATTCGTGAGGCTCTAAACCCGTCAACGGAAGAATCCATTCAAAAGAAATACCCAGGTCTGGCCCAACTTGGACCGGATATTGATCACAGCGAGATACATGGCACCTTGAAAACCAGCCGCCACACCAACAGGGATTGTTGGGTGTTCAAGCAAGCAGGTGTTAGTGCCGAACTCAATGACAAGGGGGCTACATAGCGATGACGAGGAAGAGCCCCACCACCGAACAATAGAGGATGTAAGGGTTTTCCACACAAGTGCGGGCGGTGAACATGATATACGCGAACCCACATACCCAAAAGGGAGTGGAAGCGGCACTAAGGGACGATATGCGATGGAGCCAGCCGCCCAAAGTTCAACCCATGGTCTTCCTGCCCCATCACCTTCGATCAAGGACCACCCCACTAGCATCCGCACACGGCGTTTCGCCGCATTGGTTCTTGACCCAATTATCGACGGATTTCACCTAACCGTAGTCCTCGATGGATGGCGGCAGCAGCCCGAACCTCGCTTTATCAGATACAAAGCGCAAAATGGGCATAGACCCTCAAGGATTAAACCTACAAAGATGACCTTTAAAGGCGCTATACCGGGTGTAGAGGCCAGTTGTACGGGCTTAGTTACACTCGGCGGTCTTCGATCCCCGGATAACTCCGGGTTAAGAGTTAATCTTCGACATCGCCCCATTCCGCAGTTGGTTATCATGCATCGCTTGGACGAACCGCATTTGTAAGGTTCAATGCGGTTCCGCACTACGCATACCTCAAGCTCAAGATGCCAGGCCCTCAAGGAGTAATCACGGTCAATGGAAACACCAACGCCTTCTCCGAACGGAGGAGCACACGCGTGCTCCTCACGAAGGCGGTGGTACAAAGCAGCCTCTCACAGTAATTGTTGAGTCCGCCACTAAGTATCCGGACACCACAGCTGCGCCTCGAGTAACCTACATCAAGACCTCCTCCTGCACGATTCAAGCATCGCCAGAGTAATCCGCCCTAACCCCCGCCTCGCTAAATTGCAAAGCTAGTATTACGCAGAGACACGCGCCTGAGATACCAGGGCATATGGGGAGGGCAAGACCACTACACTCAAGAATGCGGCTCGACCGCACTGGGGCCCTGATTGTGTCATTCTTTTTATTTTTCCCTTTTTCTTCCTTTTTCTTACTTTCAGGACTCCGTCTTTGAGAATTCATGTCCGACACTTGAATCGCCGAACTCACGATGCAACAGCCAGGGAAGCAGAAAGCCACGTCGAGTGTTCACGTGGTCTCTCTTACGAGCATTATACCTGTTTTACATACCATCCCGCAGCTTACCCATGGAGGGGGACATGTTAGATAGTCACATCCCTTGCTTGCCGCACTATTTGTATCGTTCTGCTTTCATTGTAGTACCTTTTTAAATAAACAATACATATCTTTTGCTTATTATTGCTCTACTTCCTTTATCTATACATATGTTCATTTCACGACATGTTGCAACGGTACACTTTGGTACGGCCAATACACCAGGGGCTTAAGTACCCCAAAATTATGGTGTGATAAGTCCGAACACTTTCACAAGTGCGGCACCCCGAACTTATAGCATTATATGAATCAGCTCCGAATCATGTCTTGGGTCAATAGTTGGGTTTGCCCGGCTCTCGTGTTTTGGTACCTTACGCCCAAGATATCGCTAAGGTAGCACCGGAGAACCATTGCGATTGTGCCCCAGTTGAGCTGGGTCGAGCACCTCAGTGGAGAAAGCTAAAATTGACCTTCATGATAGGGCGAGAGCCGGTCACTGTTCGAGAGGTTTTTTTGGGTCCCTAAAGACTTATGCCACTTAGAGCGAGGAACCGGAATTGTTCGGCCAAGGCGTGGATAGCGCCTCAACCGGTCTTCCTAACACTAGGGGCTTCACCAAATTTAAAATTATAGAATTCTATGGCTAAGTGAGAGTGTTCAAGCATTATAAGTCCCAAGGTGCCTTGTTCGCTGTGTTGAGCGCCCCAGATGGACCCAAGAATGGGAACAAGAGTGCTCAAGTTTATCCTCAACACCCCAAAGACTGTGGCATGGGGGCTGAAGCCAACGACTTCATGCCATCTCTCAAATTTGATAAATAGCCGCATGTAAGGTAATATTTTAAATTAATAAGCGTTGCTTAATGCATATGAACAAGTTTTCAGCGTACAGATAACAAATGCGAGCTTATTCAAAATTACATCTTTGGAGCACTCATCCGCTATTCAAGCGGGCACCCTTCAGAGGCCCTCATAGTACATTTTGGGCGCATGATGCTCATGGCTCCTCAAGGGTCTTCGGTGGGTCTGTCCGTCACAAGCCTTCTCTCAGATCCAGCTTGCCCCAAGCACTTTAGCACGGGCAAGGGCCCGACGGACACCTTCAATGCAGATGGAGCGCTTGATGACTTCTGCAAGCTGGACAGGCATCCACCACCGCTGCACCAAGTCAAGTAGCTCCCGGCATGGCCTCCAATGGCCACAAATTATAAGGTCCTTCATGGCCTGTTCGGGCGACCTTAGGGATCTCGACCAGCTGCTTCAGCTGGTCGATTAGGGGCACTGAATGTTCGGCTCAAAGCATACCGAGACCGTAACACCTTTTCCGTCGAGCCCCCTCCTTGGCGCGTAGAATGCGGCAGCATCGCATACACCACGGGCAAATCTGCAATGCCTCCGAGAGCTCCGAACCGGGTAAGTAATAGGTAATTCACTTTCACATGCTTGCTTTGCATAAAGAATGCCTTACCCGCCGCTATCTTCTTTTTAAAGACTCAATTTCTTGAGGGCTTTTGGGCCTCGCCTTAGCATCTTTTTGCAGACTTCAAGAGCCGAGGCGAGCCTTCCTGACCTCGAGTCTTCGAATCACGCCACAAACTCGGTTTTTTTCCATGAGAGCTTGGAGCCTTGTTGTACCTTCGCCAGCTGCGCCCCTTCTCTCGCTTCTGCGCGGCCCAAGAGCCACTTTGTTTTCAGCCACGGACACCGCCTCCTTCGTGGTCGCCACTGCTCGCGGGGCCCCGAGTAGCCAAGTTTTTCCTCATATTTTTGCAACCAAACCTTTTCTATAAGGTATTTTTTAATAAGGTATTCTCACCTTCCTTGTCCTCGAGCTGCTTCTTGGCTTGTCCGTGTTTCGCTCTGGACCGCCGAGGTTCTCGCTAATGCATTGACCTCCGCACCAAGCAAGGCAGGTCAGCAACAAGCAATCCTGCATTCCCATATTGACATACTTATGTTAGACTCTCAAGGATATCTTTTAGATCCTTAGTCCGCTTATCTTTACGAACACCAACTAAGCATCAGGGGCTACTGTCTATGCGTGTATATTTTTACATATTCTAAAACTTACCTCAAAGCTCTCGTTAGAAGGTCGGTACAGCTTCTTGGCCAGTCCGCTTGGTGGATCGAATCGTTCCTGGATCACCGTGACTCATAACAAGGCGGTGCTCCTCGATGGAAGCGCCGCAAGCGCCCAAAGAGCTATCCTCGAGCTCTCCGTTGGACGGAGGACATCACGCCTTACCCTTCTTCCGGCGGTCCGCTTGACGGACTCCGAATCCACTGAAGGTTCCGCATGGAGTCCTGGACAAGGGTCGGGCTCTAGAGCCCCTGGGGTCTTGCCCCAAGTGTTCGAGTCCGCCGGAGGTTGCCTGTGGCACCTCCGCGCCACCTCCGCTTGACCAAGCTCCTCTTGGGGCTCCCGCCGTGGGCGCTGCCCAGCGTGAGAGCGAGGATGCGGTCGGAAGTGAGGTACTTCCATTCCCGACGAGCCCAGGGACCCGCCGATGAATCGGCGAACTTGCTCTTGGGCGGGCTGCACGGTTGTTCAAATTAGAGAACACTGCACATAATAAAAAGCCATGGGTACTGGACACCATTTATCTCGCCAGGGCTTGGCCCTTGTAGGCCAATCCTCCTCCTCGCCAGCCGACGCTGGTGGAGAAGTCCGGAGGAAGGGTTCTTCCCTTCTGATCCTCCGCCTCCCCAATGGGGCATGCTTTCCTTCTTGTCCTCTTCGCCGGGGAGGAGCTTCTTCTTCTTCCTCCTCCTTGTCTTCGTGGAGAAGATTCTGCTTCAGAATCCGACAAACATTCTAGCGCCGGGAGCTCCTTCGAGTTCCCGTGGCCTCCTTCTGTGTTCTTCTCCGCACCACATGGGTGCCGGAGCCAGCAGCCCTCATTAATCAAGGCCCTCGGCTGGGTCTTCAGGCAAAGGAGCCGGATATTAATCTGTCCTGACGCCTTTCAGCTAGTCCTCACAAAGAATAGGGAGTTTTAGATCCCACATAGAGTCAATCGATGAAAAAGAGTCCCGTAAAGGGTAAATAACTTACCTCGCCGGCGGACGCCGCGAGCAGTATCCGCGATCTTTGTTAGCGGATGTCGGGCTTCAGCTCACTTTGAACAAAGACCTTCCGTGCATCTTCAGACGTGAGTGTTGAAGAGCCGCTCAAGGTTCGGTGTCGCGGTTGATCGAACTCCCACAACTTAAAGGCCCGTTGTTGGCGTGGAGAATCCGCGGATGAGCATCACCGGATTACGCCGACAAGCCCGAGATTCTTCTCCATCGTGTTTCGGACGACGTTTGGAGTCCAGATAGTTTCTTCGAGTTCCCCACGCCAGGCCCGCTTCTTTCCATGACGAAGCCGGTGTGGGAAGCTCAGATCTAAATTAGGGGCCGCCACCCATACGGGTCACGTGGCTCGGTGATGTAGAACCACCCCGGATACACCCCCTTTATTGTCTCCAAGGCGCTCGTTTCATGGGACTTTGGCCATCTTGCTAACCATGGCGCCCGCACCGCTTGATGTCGCCCACTACCTTCGCCGGATCGTTGAAGATCTTCAGCCATGTCAAGTGGGCTGGATGCAGAGGAAGGCCTCAGACACGCATTTATAAACACCGAGATGTTGAGGACGAAATTTGGGGCCAGTGTCGTGGAAGTCCTGTGTCAGTAGGAACATGAGCCCTGGACAAATGGGTGAAGTGGAAAACCTAGTCCGGAGGAAGTGGGGGGGAACACCACCTCTCATGGGGCCTGTGGTGGAATGAGCTGCCCCTGATCGGGCAGCGCCCAGCGCGCGATGTTGCCAGCAAGCTATCCGCCTCCGCAGCTCTTTTTTGATGTGCCCTCCGTGACGGAGGAGGCCATCCACCGCCTCCTGCTCCCGGCATGGCTGGAGAAGGCTGAGGTGATGTGTGGACTTGGGCGCCGGAGCTCGAAAGGCCGGAAATGTAGAAGCAAAGGAGGAAGAAGGCGAGGTGAAAAGGTGGATCCTTATCCCCATATATGGACGTGACGGAGCTATGCGCCCCCACTCAGCTCCGGTAAAACTCGCTTATTTCCCGCAAGCCAGTAATCAATGGCACGGATGGGTTACCAACGTCCGTATTGATGAGAACCTTAATAAGGGGGGTATGACCTATGCTTTGGTAAGACGCGTACAAGGAAACCGCCTCGCTAAACGTGCTAAGGTGGAACGGTAAAAAACGATTCATATAAAGGTCTGGTCATGCAGTGTGATGTCACACCACGGAATACGCCAACCAGATCTCAGGCAAAAATTATTCTCTACGGTGTTATGTGGAACTTGTTTTGCAGAGCCGACACTATCCTTGTGTTCAAAACCTTCTATGAAGAATTCGAGGAGGAACCCACCGCAATGCCGTAAGACAATCAACGCTACCGGACTCATCGTCATTGAAGCCTGGTTCAGGGCTACCGAGGGAGTCCCCGACTATGGGTATCCGGATAGCCGGACTATCGCCACGGCCGACTCCAAGACTATGAAGATACAAGATTGAAGACTTCGCCCGTGTCCGGATGGGACTTTCTCATGGCGGAAGGCAAGCTTGGCGACATACGGATATGTAGATCTCCTACCATTGTAACCCACTTTTGTGTAACCCTAACCTATCCGGGTTCTATATAAACCGGGGGTTTTAGTCCGTAGAGGACTAACAACAATCATACCATAGGCTAGCTTCTAGGGTTTAGCCTCCTTGATCTCGTGGTAGATCTACCTTGTACTACCCATATCATCAATATTAATCAAGCAGGAGTAGGGTATTACCTCCATCGAGAGGGCCCGAACTCTCGGGTAAAAACATCGTGTCCCTTGCCTCCTCGTTACCATCCGCCCAGACGTTACGCTTTGGGGACCCCTACTCGAGATCCGCCGGTTTGACTAACCGATGAGGTTACCTTGACAACCAACCCTGTAATTACGCAGAAGGTGCTTTTTGCATCCGTTAGTGGAGAGATACCGACGACCGCAACAAGAGGTGACATTCGCCTCAGTAGTAGCCTCTGCCACCTTCGTGTGGTTGTGGCTGTTCAATCATTTGTTCCATAGCTTCCTCGATGAACTTGTAGATTAGTGTACCGGGTAAGTTACTAATGAGACAAAAACAAACAAAGTAGGTTAAACGTTTATACATAACTTATTTTGGTGAACTACTGTAATACATTAGCATGTATTGTAGTGCCAACTACATAATAAAATCACTTTCAGAACATATGTCCATGTAGCATGCCTACTGTATTGTCTATTTGCTCACATTCGTTGACATCTAAGGATAAAGAGACATGATTTAAAGTAGGATGAACATAGTATGACATCATTCATATCATGGGCAAATAGATATAAAACAAACAACCTATTTTATCATTGTGTGCGCACGTGAATATAACAACTAGATTACAGATCAAGACCAAAAGAATATCCTTCATCTCTTTTAAACCATGTAAGGTGAAATGATACATTAACACAACTGTGTATAAAAGTGAACAGAGTAACTGACATTGGCTGCAAACCAAGTAGTTAAATGAACACATCATAGTACCAATCAGTTCAAGGCAGGAGGAGTAAGGACTTACAACAATGGATTGAACTGGTGTGCTCATGCCTTCCATCTTGCTGGTGTGGCAATCCTTGAAGATTTGCATCGGCATTCGTTCAGTTCTTTTGGTCCAAACGGGCTTTCCTCTCAGATTTGGAACAAGTCAATATAGATACTATAATATGGCACAAAAAGAGAAGGAAGTAGCAACTATTTACAAGAGCCTCAAGCAGGTGCAATATAGCTACGAGATCCTGTTGTCTGCTGGAATTTCACTTTAGAACGGTTGGTTTTGTTCTTCAAACAAGCTTAGCCTAGAAGAAGATACACTTGTAAGGCACATACATAAATACAAGTTCAATATGTGGTCCGATCAAATACATATAGCCTACCCGACTTACTTTGGATCGACTCGTGTTTAACGAGGGTTGTCCATTTTCATCTGTAATATATTCCATCGAGATGTTTGGGCGATTTCATTGTTAGCCTTGCCTTCAAAGTGAGATTTTCTAAGGTGGTACCGACATCGTCATGAGCAGATCGAAAAACATGAGTGCATGCTTGTTTAGTTGCATCATCTTTTGATCCAACTTGAACCTCATCTGCTGAAAAGAATGTGAGTCTTATTAGGAGGAAGCTAGAAAGTATGGGACAGAAAGCAAGACAATATTACTAATTTTGATGAATAACATTACTTACGGATAAATGGTCAAGGAAGGTGTTAAACCGTATTGTCTTTCTCATTCCTCAAGATCGATCCACGTTGGGAAGATACGGCATGACACCTAACGGAACGGCTGCCTCTGATACTAACTTGGCCGACTCAGAGCATCACGTGGCCTTTTTAAACCTGCCTCAAAATGGATCTCCATTCTTCCTCCTTTAGATTTTGTTAACTGGCAAGCATTATCCCCGATGTCTGCTTTCCGCTTGAGCCGTGGTGCTAGTTCAACAATCGAATATGGAAAGTGTTAGTGTACATCAAACTGTGAGAGTACATATAAAGGAGCATGCAATCGCAACTTGACTCGTCGTGTACCGCCTTGGTGTTGATGCTCATGAGGTTCATCTGATTGCCAAGTCCTGCTAGGTCAAGAGTGCTTCGAAGTAGTGTTAGTGTGAAGGCAGCTTGGAAACTAGTAGTTCCGGAGCAAACGAACGAGTAACTAGTTGAGATGTCAGGTACGCTTGAAGCGGATGTGCAGCCTGGTGGAGCAGGTGATACTGTGTTTGTAGATTTAGCGGTGGATTCTGACCTTCTAATGCACTATAAGTATTAAGCAGAATCTCGACGCGTAATCCTTTCCGCTTCAACCCACGAGTAACAACACTCCTTACTATATTATTTTCCTTGCTTGTTTTTTGACTTTGCCATGTCAAGTTGTACCCACAACACAAAAGAATAAAATCACTCTTCGTAACTCATTGATGCATGATACGCATAAGCAATACTTTGATGTAAGACAACCGTATGAGGATGGAATATGTAAGAAAACATGACGGCATGACATATTCAGAGCTATTTATGTGCAAACTAATGGAAGGATTTTCAAGAAAATAGAAGTAATGCAAGCTAGACACCATATGAAAGATGCAACCAATATTACTCGCCAAGTTAAAAGTGTCTTGTCATAAGTGGCAATTCAAAAATTAGAAGCAAGACAACGAAATCAATGCAAGATGCAACCACTATCAAACCGCCATGTTAAAAGGGCCCAATCATGAGTGACTGATGATACACAACAACAGATACTTTGATGTAAGAACATGGTATGATAGATAGATGCAGGTATTCTAGACACGTAAAGCCATGTCATATGCACATGTATAACGATAAACTCAGCAGGTGAAATTTAATCAAAATAGAAGAAATACAGGCTAGACAACATATGCAACATGAAACCAATTATCACATCATCAACTTAGAGCAAGCACCTGCGATGGTGGAGTACGGAGATGAACTCATCATGTAGACTTGGGACTTCAACTTCATTAGAAGTAGCAGGGCAAATCTAGAGAGTCTCTGCTTGTGTCAGCAAGGAGGACCACCAACATCCCCTAACTTACTCTTTTTCCTTCCTATTTTTCGATATTGCCTTATGAAGTCAAAACCACAAGAAGATGAATAAAATTAGATCTGCATAACTGGTTGATGCATGATACAGACTTAACACTACTTTGATGTAAGGCAAGTTTACGATAGGAGGATGGAATATATACAAAAAGACAGCATTTCATATTCACACGCATTTATAGGAGGATGGAATATGTATGAAAAACAAGAAGCGGAAGGCATTTCAACAAAATTAGAAGAAATGAAAGCTAGGCACCATATGAACATGCAACCAATATCACTCTATCGTGTAAAAAGTGTCTCATCGTAAGTGCCATTTCAAGAAATAAGAAGCAAGACAAGCTAGAAGATAAATGCAAGATGCAACCTACATCACAATCCCAAGTTAAATGTGTCTTATGGGTAAGTGATCGTAAGCAGGTATAAGTTGTGTTATGCAGATGCAATTCAACATAATCAAGCAATACAACTAGACATCATACGGAAAACGCAACCACGATAACAGCTCCAAGTAAGAGCAAGCACTGTGATGGTGGAGAGGGAGATGTGTCATCATGTACACGCTTGTTCTAGAAACAGAACACGTGTCATATCTACATGCATTATGTGTAAAGTAAGCAGATGCAATTCAAGCTTAGAAGCAATACAAGCTAGACATCATACGCAACATGCAACCACATATAATAGTGTCAAGTTAGAGCAAGCACCTGTGATGGTGGAGTAGGGGGAGATGCTCATCATCTACACAACCACGCTTGACCGTGGCCAGCCTTGTGTTGTCTTTATGGATCTTGTTGGGAGGATGGCGGAGTAGAATATGTAGAGACCTCTGCTTGAGTTGTTCAAGGACCACCATCATCCATCGCCGACTAATTTCCTTCAGCTGTAATGATTTTGCATTGTGAAGTCAAACTGATAAGAAAAGGAATAAACGCTTCTTCGTAACTCATTCATGCATGATACCCGATTTAACACTACTCTCGGATGAAAGGCATACACATGATGCGAGGATGGAATATGTATGAAAAAGGATGGTGTGACATATTCACACCTATGATGTGGTAACTAAGTAGAAGGCATTTCAACAAATTAGAAGCACCGCAAGCTAGACAACATATGAAAGATGCAACCAATATCACTCTGCCAAGTTCAAACAACAGATGATGCTTCAACAAATTAGAAGCAAGACGTGCTAGAAATCATATGCAAGACACAACCAATATCATAAAGGTGACTTAAAGGTGCCTTATCATAAGTGACCTGGCGTGGATATGCAAGAATAGTAGTCCTGATGTAGAAACAGGAACACATGTCATATTCACGTGCATTATGTAAAGTAAGGCATGCAATTCAACAAAGTTAGAAGCAATACAAGCTAGACATCATACGCAACATGCAACCACATATAATAGTGCCAAGTTAGAGCAAGCACCAGTGATGGTGGAGTAGGGAGATGTGCTCATCATCTACACAACTACGCTGACTATCTAGCCTTATGCGTTGTCTTGAGAATCTTGTTGGGAGGATGGCGGAGTAGAATCTGTAGAGAACCTTCGCTTCAGCTTGCTCGAAGGACCACCATCATCCAATGCCTTGCCAATTTCCTTCAGCTTTATTGATTTTGCATTGTGAGGTCATAACGACAAGAAAAAGGAATATCATTCGCTTCTTCGTAACTCATTCATGCATGATACCGATTTAACACTACTCCGATGAAAGGCAAAGTCATGATACGAGGATGGAATATGTACTAAAAAATGGACGGCTTGACATATTCACACACCTATGATGTGGTAACTAAGTAGAAGGCACTTCAACAAATTAGAAACACTACAAGACACCATATGGAAGGTGCAATCAATATCACTGCCAAGTTAAAACTGTCTGGCCATAGGTGTATGCTCATCAAACTAGAAGCAATACATGCTAGAAATCATATTCAAGACGCAAAACCAATATCACATCGCTAACTTAAAGGTGTCCCATCATAAGTGACCTGATGCAGGATACACAAGAAGAGTAGTTTCATGTAAGAACATGGTGTGATAGATAGATATAGTATGTACCAAAACAGGAAAGCGTGTCATATTCACATGTATCATCCTGTAAGCTAAGCAGATGCCGCTTACACTAATTAGGAGCAATACGAGCTAGACACCATATGCAACATGCAACCAGATATCACAACGCCAAGTTAGAGCAAGCACCTTGGATGGTGGAGTAGGGGAGCGAGACTTGGACCTTGTAATGCACTATCAAGACAAGGAGAATCGGTACAGACATGCTTCGCTTACGCTAAGGCAGAGGACCACCATCATCGCCTTTCCTTACACTTTTTCCTTCCCTTTCTTGATTTTGCCTTGTCAAGTCAAATCCACAAGAAAAAGGAATAAAATTTGCTCTTCGTAACTCATTGATGCATGATAACGATTTAACACTACTTTCATGCAAGGAAGCCGTATGAGAGGAGGATGGAATATGTATGAAAAAAGGACTACATGAAAAAAGGACTACATGACATATTGACATGTATGATGTAAAATGTAAACTAAGCACAAGGTGCTTGAACTTGTTAGAATCGATGCAAGCTAGAAACCATATGAAAGATGAAACCAATATCACTCGCTAAATTAAAAGGGTGCCTTAACAAATGTATTTGACCAAATTAGAAGCAATACATGGCAACAGTGCTAGAAATAATATGCAATATGCAACTAATAAAGGTGACTCATCGTAAGTGATTGATGCAGGATACGTAAGAGAGGTAGTTTCATGTAAGAACAAGGTTAATACATAGATGTAGTGTACTAAAAAAATAGGAAGGCATGTCATATTCACAGTATAGTGTGTAAACCAAGCAGATGCATTTATTCTAATTAGAAGCATTACAAGCTAGACACTGTGATGCAACATGCAACCACATATCACATCATCGCTGGGTTAGAGCAAGCACTGTGATGGTGGTGTAGGGGAAGTGCTGGTCTTCGTGTACGAGCTACATTCAATATCTTCATTTAGGCTTGCTGTTTCTTGAGAATCATGTGAGAGGATGAAATTGCATTCTTTATAAGAGTATTATGCTCATATTAACTCCATGCTATGGACTGTTCTCCATCATAAGCTTATAGACGCAGGATACAAGAACAAAGAGTTTGATGTAAGAACATGGTGTGATAGGCAGTATGTAGTATGTACCAAAAACAAAAAGAATATGGTCATATTCACATGTATATGTGTAAGCTAAGGAGATGCTGCAATTTAACAAATTAGGAGCATTGATGAGGGATACACAAGAAAAGTAGTTTGATGTAAGAACATGGTTAATAGAAAGACGAGTATGTACCAAAAACAAGAAGGCATGTCATATTCACAGTATAATGTGTTAACTAAGTGATGTAATTTACCCTAATTAGAAGCATTACAAGGTAGACACCATATGCAACATGCAACCACATATCACATCTGCCAAGTAAGAGCAAGCACCTACGATGGTGGTGTTGGGGAATTAGGTGATCAACTAGAGAGCTACATTGACTATCTTCATTTAGCCTTGCTGCTTTGAGAATCATGTGGGAGGATGACACCGCACTCTTTAAACGAGTAGGGCGCCTCACAAGAACTCCACCCGGTGACTATCTCATCATAAGTGACCTGACGAAAGGATACAAAAGAGCATTAGTTTGATGTACAAACATGGTTAATAGACATATGTAGTATGTATCAAAAACAGGAAGGCATGTCATTATGAAAGGTATAATGTAAAGTAAGCATATGCAATTTAACCAAATTGGAAGCAATACAAGCTAGACACCAATGCAACATGCAACCACATTTGACAACAAGGGTTAAAGCAAGCACTCGGATGGTTGTGTGTGGCAATTCAGATCATCAACTAGTTTTTTGTGATTTGCCAAGTAAGTCGCTTTGTCCGCTTTCGCTAATGTAAATCATTCAAGACGAGGAGAGCTTATCTGCCGGGCCGTGAAAATGGCCCATCAAGAATGAGAATTGATGTACATTTTAAAAACACATCAAACCGCAATTAGTTTCACATTTTTTTTCATTTCAAGATTTTAAATTACATTAATTTTATGCGTGGGAAAATTTGTTGGATTTTATATTGATATACATTTATTTTTAAAATCAGTTTGAATGTGAGTCGCAAATTTCGGATTAAAACAGCTCGGACCACACCAAATATGCAAAATTTCAGATAATTTTTTAACCGTGGCCACAATATGGGCTGTAATGCTAACAAAAAAAGAATATGGGCTCCAAAAAACCTTAAGAATTAGCAAATGGGTTGTAAATTATTAGAAATAATGGCGTATGTAATGTATGCTGTTTTCCATAGATTTGAGGCTTTCCTAAAAGGTTGACGACAAGCAAAGGATCGTTGGATGTCCATCCAACGGCCGTCCGTGCTTCTTCAATCTCGCTTCTTCCTCGCTCCAATCAAGCCAAACAAGCGCCAAGGGACTGCTCGCTTCCATCCTCCTCAAGGGCCGGTTGTGCCGTTTGCAGTGCCTCACCGCCCCACCATACTCCCATTGCTGGCCAGCCATCCTCTACTCACCCACACCTCGCCGTTATTCTCCGCAACGGCAGATTTAACCAAGAACCCCTCATACAGTCATACTCCTCCGTGTGGGAAACAATCGCCGAAGTCTTCCTCGCATTCCGTCGCCCCTTCCAAGGCTCCTTGTCGCTGCCACCGCCGTGGTGCTCTCGGGCGTGATGTGGTCAATGTGGTCAACCACCAACTTCCATTGGAAGAGTAATGTGGCCGAGACGCCGATACCTGGGTCCACAGCCGCAGAAGGAAGTGCCTCCTTATTACGCCGCAAAATAATTATTCCTCCACTCGACAGCGTGGACCCACCGGACGGGCCACCGATTTCGCAAAAAAACGCTTTCTCGATCGCTGGGACCCACTAGCTACACCTTCGCACGCAACGGCGTGTCCGGCAAAAAATGATTCGCTTCTAATCGCTGGGACCCACCAGCTACATCTTCGCACGCGCAAGGAAGTGCATCCGCAAATAAACGATTCGCCTCGACTTCTCGGGACCCACCAGCACATCTTCGCACGTAAAGGAAGTGCTTGACACCGACCCACCTGGTCGAAGCGCACGTAGCATTGTCATTCTGGTCGCGAACGTGTACGCACATATACCGGTCGTGGTAGAGGCGCCGCACGCAGTCGTAGTAGAGGCGCACACGCAGTACATGTACATGTACGATAGCGCCAGGTGCAAGAAAGAAAATACGCCACGCATGTGTACAAACGGGTGGGGTCTCAACGCCTTACCAGACACACGTACGCCAGGGCTCGCGTACATTGCTGGGTCGGAATGGAGAAACAGCGCCGTGGTTGTGTTCATGGGGAGGCAAACGGAGTGCGCGTGTTCATGGGGAGGCAACGGAATGCATCGTGTTCATCGGGAGGCAACGGAACGCGTGGGAGCCAACCGGCTGGGTCGGAACGGAATGCGTGGTCGTGTTCATCGGGATGGCTTGGACGGAACAGGCGATGGAAACGAGGCCTGGCGTACCCCACAACGGAGGAAACGGACCTCCTATGTTCAGAACGGGGTCCTGTTGACAGGGAGGGGTGTGGCGTACCGCAAAACGGAGGAAACGGAGCTCCTACGGTTGAAACGGGGGTCCTTTTGATCGGCAGGGGTGTGGCGTACCGCAAAACGGAGGAAACGGACCTCATTGGGTCGAAACGGTGGTGGAGGGGTGTGGCATACCGCAAAGCGGACGAAACAGACTTGTGTTGGAGCGCTACGGTCGAAACGGGGGTCCTGTTCATCGGGAGGGGTGTGGTGTACCGCAAAACAGGACTCCACGGAATACTGTTCATCTCCATCGTCGACCTCCTCCAGCCTCCACGGGCTGCCGCCGACCTCCCTCCAGCCTCCACGCTCCCCTGCTCATCCAGCTTCCACCCCGCGCTTACTCCACCGCCACCGCTCAACGAATCCCTCCACTGCTCATCGCTCATCCAGCCCTCCACACCACGGGTCCCGTTCAACCATCCCTCCTCGGGCACCTCTCCACCGCTTCATCGCTCATCCAGCCCTCGACCAAACCATGGGGTCTTGTTCATCCAGAGGCAAAGCCACCGCCATCGCTCGTCCAACCCCTCCCCGCGAACGCCATCGCTCATCCAAGAGGCAGCATTGATCGGCTTCGCTAGAGCAGCAGAGCGGGCGAATCGCCAATCGGGTTCGAGTTAATCAGCCATCAATCGATCGCCGGTTCGCAGAACGCAGATCGCAGTGGGTACCGCCGCCGGGTTCAGCGAGCTAACGCCGCACACACGCATATACGCAGTACGAGAGAAACGCAGATCGCCGCCCCCAACCTCCCACCGTAGAACGGAACTCCCCAAATTTTTCTCCCCACGCTTCTACCACGGTTTTTTCCACCATGGACTAACCCAAAGAATGTCGCGCAGCCGCTCCTCCGCTCAACAGTGACGAAAATACCATCATCATGATTTTTGTCATAGAAGTAGGAGGCCACCACATCTATGATGATACCGAAGTTTTATCATAATTATCGCCGTGAGAAGTGTCATATGTATGACAGAAAAAATTGTTCGCCCAAAATGTCACGGATGTGTCTTTTTTTAGTGTGATGATGGCCATATCATGTCACATATATTTTGATTGCATGTGATGTTTATATTTTATGCATCTTATTTTGCTTAGTAAGGAGGTAGCATTATAGATCCCTCACTAAAATTTCAAGGCATAAGTGTTCTCCCTGAGTATGCACCGTTGCGACAGTTCGTCGTGCCGAGGCACTGATACATCTCCAACATATCTACTTTTCCAAACAATTTTCCTCTTGTTTTGTACTCTAATTTGCAGGATTCGAATGAAACTAACCCTGGACTGACGCTGTTTTCAGCAGAACTACCATGGTGTTGTTTTTGTGCAGAAATAAAAGTTCTCGGAATGGAATCTAAACTTTGTGAAGAATTTTATATAATATATAAGCAATTTCTCGGAGCCAAGACTCTACTAAAGAGGGGTCCTCTGTGGGCACAATCCACCGGTATGCGCCTCTCTTGGCGCGCCTCGTGGGTTGTCCCCACCTGTGGCCTCATGGACTCGAAACCGACGCTTATAAAATCCTATTTTTCCAGTAAAAATCAAAGAGAAAGAATTATCGCGATCCATGAGATGGAGCCACCGCCACCTCCCTGCTCTTCATCGGAGGCCAGATCTCGAGTCCTTTGGGGCTCCGCTCCAGAGAGGGGGGGCTCGCTCTTCATCATCACCAACCCTTTGCATCGCTAATTCCATGATGCTCCCCACTGGGAGTGAGTAAATCCTTCATAGGCCCGCTGGTCGGTGAGGATTTGGATGAGATTCATCATGTAACCGAATTAGTTTTGTTAGGGCTTGATCCCTATTATCCACTATGTTCTAAGATTGATGTTGCTATGACTTTGCTATGCTTAATGCTTGTCACTACTGGGTCTGGGTGCCATGAACTACATATCTGAACCGCTTATGTTATCATCATTATATCCATGTTCTAGATCCGATGTTGCAAGTTATAGTCACTTACTACAGAAGTTATGACCCGCAACCCTGTGAGTGACAATAGTCGGGACCACTCCCGTGATGACCGTAGTTTGAGGAGTTCATGTATTCACTATGTGTTAATGCTTTGTTCCGCTCTCTATTAAAAGGAGGCCTTAATATCCTTTAGTTTTATTATGGACTCGGGCTACACGGGAGGGTAGGACAAAGATGTCATGCAAGTTCTTTCCATAAGCATGTATGACTATTTACGGAATACGTGCTTACATTATGTTGATTTAATCGAGCTAGTGTCGTATCACCCTAGGTTATAATTGTCTCATGATGAATATCATCCAACAAGTCACCGATCCAATGCCTCACTTAATTTATCTTATATTGTTTCGCTAAGTTATTATCGCTATCATCACGGTTACATTTGCTAAGGCAAAATTATTGCTATCACTTTTACCGCTACTATTGCTACCGGCTACTCTTATCAAAATTATCATATTACGCTGTTATCGATTACTTGCTGCAGATAATTAATCTCCGTGTGGTTGAATTGACAACTCAGCTGCTAATTGTCGGATTTCGGTTCCGCACTTTCAAGGTTCAACTCAGCGCGCCTGAGATCCAACCTCCACCGGCTCTCATACTCGCCAATCACAGGGACCTAAACTACTAGAAAGAACAGCACAAGAGACACGTAGATTTATACTAGTTCGGGCCACTGTTGTGGTGTAACACCCTACTCTAGTTTGTGGTGTGGTGGATTGCCTCTTGGGCTGAGGAGGAACAAGATATGGAAGAACAGCCTCATGAGGGTCTGTTCTTGTGGGTGTGATGAACTGCTAGGTGGTGTTCTGTCAGCCTAGCTTGAGGATTGGGTCTCTATCTCTCTCTCTCGATTCTAAATGCCAGATCTCCTCTACTATGGTGGCTAGCTCTACTTATATAGACGGTGGCCCGGGCCTCTTCCCAAATATTGAGCGAAGGGCGCCAACAATTGGCCATTTTGAAGGGCACAAGGTACACTTATCCTGACTAAAGTTGGTCCTCGCCGCCAAAGGCTCGTGATGACGCCTGCTTGGGCTCCACGATGACTCCTTCCAGCCGCTAGGGTTGGTCTTGGTCTTGTTGCACGGAAACGGATGCCTTGCTTGATGCTCTGGTTCGCGCTTTGCTTCCTTTGCACCAAAGAGGAAAGGAGGACGCCGCTGGCTGGCTCTCGATCGGCGCCTCTTGGTCGTCATGGCTATGCGCCATGGGCACCTCGCGAGGTACCCCGCCTTGAACTTCTCCGCCTCCTCATGAGCCAACCCGACGAGGCTGCGCTGAGGAAGCTCCCCGGTCGTCGCTGTTTCCTAATAGCTCGCGGCTCTTCGGGCGACGCTGGCGGTTGATTGACGCAGTACATGACGCTTCCCCCACGATGCCTCGGTAACCTCCCCGGATTCGACAAGTCCCTGCACGCGGAGTTGGTCATGATTACCGTGATCGTGGAGGCCGACGGTTGGCTTTTCGCCAGCAATAAGCACGAACAGCGACGCCCTTCCAGCCTATCCTTTCTTGTCTCTCCTTCTTCCATGGCTCCACCAAGGAAGTTCTCGGCCGCAGAGAAGGGAAGGGCCGCCAGGTCGAATCTTCCTTCTCTCCGCTTGCTGCTGGTCCGAGGTCGCCTCGCAGCACCCCTGGGGCCTCCACAGCGGTCCCTCTGGTCGTGGGGAGGCTCTCAGCATGGTGACGAAAGGCTGGCTATGGTCGGAGGGCGCGTTCTCGCCGCTGGCCCCCAAGGCCGCACCTCCACGCTGCTCAAGCGCTGCTGAGTTCATGGCGGAGGGCGGAGGAGCCGTCCGCGCCCGCTTCGCCTCCCCGTGTTTCCTCTCGGGTGAGCTCCCAGATGGCACCGAGGGGCCTCTGCCTGTGTAGCATGGCTGCCGCAGCCGGGCTTCAGGGGCTTCCTGGAGGTCTCTCGCTGCAGGAACCTGTTCTCGCCCGCGGTCAGGTGACGCTTCGCCGCTGCGCTGGTCTCCGCCGCCGGTGCTGCCTTTACTTCAAGTATGATGGTGACGCCACCTCTACGTGAGGGTGTTCAAGACGCCGCCGCATGGGGTGCTGCCTCGAAGACCATCACCGCTGCCGAGGACTCACCCCCGCGGGCGGAGCAGCGCAGCGGGCGTTCCGGGCGATGTTCGCGATTTCACGCTTCACCAGCTCTTTTCTTCGGTGGCGATTCTTCCAAAGATGCCGCGCAGCCCCCACGCCTGCCGGTGCTTAGGGGGTGGCAGCGGTCCGCTACCGCCACGCCCGGTGAAGCGCGAGACGGAGTCCCATCGAGCCCGGAGGCGTGCTCGGCCTTAAGAGAGCCGCACGGGGCGGCTTCACCTGCTTCAGTTCCTTTTCCTTCCTTTCTCCCATGTAAAAAGGAACAATGTGTGGCCCCGTGGGGGCGTGTTTAGGCAACGCCTGCTAATTATTGTAACGCTTTTGTTATCCTGATATTGTTCCTTCCGCATGCGCCCATTCGCAGTGAACTCCTGCCGTGGTCTGGGGGCCACCCGGCCTCTGCGCTTGTGCGCAAGTAGCCTGCCCGGGCGAGGCATGGTCGAGGGGTGCTCCACCGCAGACCAGGGCGTGGAAAAACTTGAGCGATAGGGGCAGGAATGCTCGTGGGGGTCCTGAGGCTTCGGCACCACGAGTCCCCCGCAAGAGAAATCGAGGCAGGAGGGCTAAAATGATCAAGAACCACGGACCAAAAAAGGGGCGAGTAGTTTCGATAAACACTCCAAATGAGAATAACCAAATAACCGCTAAAGCAAATGAAAAAGCCACGCCTGCACTCTAGTCTAGTCTTCGACGCCTTCTCACCAGCGCTGAGTTAAGTGCTGCCACTCAAGCGTGGGGAGGAGCCCCAGTATTCCGAGGCCTCAGACTCGAGACTCCGGGCGATACTACCACAACTCATTATTACGTGAGAGTGTCACGGGCATGAAGCTTCACAGCGCTCGCCTTTCTCAAAAAGTTCGGCCCTTCTTCGGGAAGCAAGCTTCACGGGCGCTTGCCCTCTTCTACAAAGCTACGGGCCTTCCAACGCTGACAGCCTTCATAGGCGTCACCTTTCTTCATAGGCTCTGGCCTTCCCTGTGAGGTGAGCTTCACAGCACCTGCCTTCTTCACAAAGCTCCGGCCTTTTCCAAAAAGATGAACTGCACAGGCATTCTCTTTCTTCACTGTGCCTCAGGGCTTTCCCAAAAGATGAACTTCACAGCATTAGCCTTCTTCATGTGCCTGTGGCCTTTTCCAAAAAGATGAACTTCACAGCATTCGCTTTCTTCACGTGCTCGTGGCCTTTTCCAAAAAGATGAACTTGGTTTTGGGCTCTGGTCTTCGAGTGTGTTCCCTGCAATTTGGCCGATGCCGGTGTTTCACGCCTTCGGTCCTCGGCTCGGCTGGTCTCAGCCGTCACGCAAGCCAGATCCGATGCCATGGACAAGACCAGAGGGTGAGGGCCGGAGAGCCGTAGGAGCCCTGAGTCGCGATGCTCGTGCACCCCCTTTAACGCGCTAAGCTGGATTAGATGACGAACTCTATTTCCTCGGTCCTGCTCGGGCTGGTCTCACTGGCCGCAGGTAAGCCAGGTCGCATGCCATGGACAAGACCAGAGGGTGAGGGCCGGAGAGCCGTAGGAGCCCTGAGTCGCGATGCTCGTGCACCCCTTTAACGCGCAAGATTCCGCCACCGAGGAAAAGGCACCAAATAACAAGCATGGTGGAGCGAGAGAATAATCCTAAGGAAGAAGCAGAAGGATACATGCACTGGGATGGCCCGAGCGGCTTGGGGACGATGCAGCCCGAGGGCACCCCACAGGATAAGCTAATGACATGAAGTAAAAAGGATACATGCCGCAGGACGGACTCCACACGGCTCGGGAATAATGCAGCTCAAGGCGCCCCACCGGAAATAAACTTAAAGATGTCACTTGGTGATGTTGGGGATGAAGGTGTTGGTGTAGCAGACTCGTGGGCTGCGGAGCCGATCCTAACGATCCCCAGGCCCAGGGGCCTCGGGAGGTTCCGGAGGCGCTATGCTCCTCGGGGCCATCTCCATCTCCGCCAGGCTGCGCGCGCTTGATCTCTTTGAGCCTGTGATGGTCCTCATGAGACGCGGGCAGCAGCCGCTGCTTGGCAGGCCGTAAGGCATGCGACGTAGTGTGGGCGGACCTCGAACGCCCCACTCGCGAGGGCCGAGGCGCTTGAGATGCGGCTCTGTTGAGCCCTGGTATGTCGATGCAGACGCTGCAGCCACCATCCTCGATCGGATGGGGGCCACAGCGGTAAGGCGCGCCGCCCTCATGACCCTTGACTTGTAGCTCTTGAATGGCCTTTGCCGATTTAACTCTGAGGGTTCTGGCCTTCTGGTTTTGCTCCCGCTATGGAAACGTGCTCAAACACGCCCACGCGGCCCAAGCGCCCCTCGAGACTGGTGAGGTCGGCGCCTCCGTGGAGAGCCCCGAGCCCCGCTCGAGGAGGGTGCCGGGCGCGCTTCCTATGCGGATGGAAGGAGGCTCCCCGCCCGACTGTGGACTTCGAGGGGCCTGCTCTTGAAGAGCCGGGCCGGTCGATGTCTTCTTCTTGGTGCGGCCTCGGAGGCCTCATGTCTGCCGTGGTCTCGGTCTTCCAAGATGCGGCTCGAAAGGCTCGCCCTGTGGAGCACATCGCCTCTCTCTTCACTGTGGCACCGTGGATGACCCCGCCGCTCTCGGCATCTTGAGGGTGTTGTAGCCATGGTGGGTTACGGCATGAATTTGGCCAACGCCGGTACCCAAGGATGGCGCTGTACGGCAGATTTAATGTGGGTGACGCCGAAGTCGATGAGCTCGGTGTGAAGTTGTCGCGGGCCCCAAGGTGCATGAAGGCGGACCTGCCCGATCGGGACTATGGAGCCGCTTGTGACTCGTGAGAAAGGCTTGGTTGGCTGAAGCTGACAGAAGGCACTTGAAGATTGTTGAATGACTCCACGGACAGGACGTTGAGCCCTGCTCCGCGCCGATGAGGGTCTTGGTGACTAGCACGTTGTCGATGATTGGGGAGCAAAGCATCGGAGAACTCCGCCGGGCTGCAGACTTGAGCTGATCCGCCGAGCTGAACGTGATGGCGCACGCCACCACCCGACAGGGCGGGTGGCCTCGAGCTTGGGAGGACTGCATTCACCTCCGGGCGAACTTCTTGAAGATGTGCCGAGAGGTCGGGCTTGAGCTCCACCCAGATGGAGGCGATCGCACGCGCTCTCGGAAGCCCCAGCCCCTTTGTTCTGGATGACGGCCTTCGATCCTCCTGGTGGCGCGCAACGGAGGGAGGCTCATGCCTCATGGGCGATCTCACGAGGCTAATCCTCCGCCTCGCGAGGTGGGTCTTGCCACGGTCTCGCGAGGTTGGTCGCGCCACCTTGGCGCTGGGCCATGGTCTTCCCAAATGGCCTCGATTCCTTCCTTCTCTCGTCAGGCCTCGATCGCTGCGCTGGCGCCCGCCACCTTCCTTCACGCATCACCCGGAGCTCTTGACATTCATTGGTGTTGGGTGTGGAGGTCGTGGTACACGCAGACCGCTGCCCTTGGAGGACTCAGCTGATCTCCCGCTCTGCGTGTCCGGTTCGCATGCAGCACGGCAGCCCCTTGCGCTTCACGCCCTGGCCTTGGACTTCTTCTTCGATCCGCTGCAGGCAGCTCGAGGAGGGAGAGGCGCCTCCTCAGCTCCGCCCACTTGGTCGCCAAGTTGAACAACCTGTGGAGGTGCACAGATCTTCATGCATTGCCGCCCTCCTTCATCTTGATGTCGCGACGCCACGGAGAAGGCAGAGATGATGGCCTCCGCA
>JAHIAM010001338.1:0-29740 GCA_021605205.1 Aegilops longissima | reverse complement strand
GAACGCTAGAAAATTAAAATTTTCCTACAGTTTCACCAAGATCCATCTATGAGTTCATCTAAGCAACGAGTCAAGGGAGTGAGTTTGCATCTACATACCACTTGTAGATCGAAAAGGAAGCTGCTCAAGGGGATGGTGATGATGGAGTCGTACTCAGATCACCGATGACCAAGGGCTGAACGGACAGCACCTCTGCGTTCAACACACAAACGGTATAGACAACGTCTCCTCCATCTTGATCCAGCAAGGAGGAAGGAGAGGTTGAGGAAGATTGCTCCAACGGCAGCACGACAGCGTGGTGTTGTTGGTGCAGCAGTACTCCGACAGGGCTTCGCCAAGCACGTACAGAGGAGGAGAGGTGTTGGGGAGGGGAGGGGCTGCACCTTGAGTTGTGTATGCAGCCCCCCCCCCCTCACCTCTCTATTTATAGGGGGGAAGGGAGAAGGGGCCGGCCCCTCTAGATGGAATCTAGAGGGGGGGCGGCGGCCAAGGGGAGGGGGCACTTGCCCCCCAAGCAAGGGAGGCGCCCCCTCTAGGGTTCCCCCCCCCAACCCTAGGCGCAAGGGCCCAAGGGGTGCGCCCAGCCCACCAGGCTGGCTCCTGCCCCACGCAGCCCATGGGCCCCCGGGAGGGGTGGCCCTCCCGTGGACCCCGAACCCTTCCGTGGCCCCAGACAATACCGATATGCCCCAAACGCTCCGTGTCCATTTGACAACTTCCCATATAGAAATCTTTACCTCCGACCTTCCGAACTCCTGCTGACGTCCGGATCTCATCCGGACTCAACAACATTCGTAATCACATACAAGTCTTCCTAATAACCCTAGCGCCACCGAACCTTATGTAGACCCTACGGTTCGGGAGACATGCGATATGACCGAGACGCCTCGTGTCAATAACCAACAGCGGATCTGGATACCCATGTTGGCTCCTACATGCTCCTCGATAATTTCATCGGATGAACCACGATGTAGAGGATTCAAGCAACCCCAGATACTATTCCTTTGTCGACGGTATGTTACTTGCCCGAGACTCGATCGCCGGTATCCCAATACCTCGCTCAGCCTCATTACCGCAAGTCACTTTACTCGCATCAGAATGCATGATCCCGTGACTGCACACTTGGTCACTTTGAGCTCATTATGATGATGCACTACCGAGTGGGCCTCAGGATACCTCTCCGCCATAACGGAGTGACAAATCCTCGCCTCGATCCGTGTCAACCCAATGCATACTTTCGGAGATACCTGTAGTGCACCTTTATAGTCACCCGCTTACGCCAGGATGTTTGGTACACCCAAAGCACTCCTACGGTATCCGGAGTTACACGATCTCATGGTCTGAGGAAGAGATACTTGACATTGGAAAAGCTCTAGCAAAACGAACTACACGATCTTGTGCTATGCTTAGGATTGTCTTGTCCATCACGCCATTCTCCTAATGACGTGATCCCATTGTCAATGACATCTCGATGTCCATAGTCGAAAACCATGACTATCTGCTGACCAACGAGCTAGTCAACTAGAGGCTCACTAGGACGATTGTAGTCTATGTATTCACACGCAGTATTACGATTTCCGGATAATACAATTATAGCATGAATAAAAGACAATTATCATGAACAAGGAAATATAATAATAATGCTTTTATTATTGCCTCTAGGGCATATTTCCAACAGTCTCCCACTTGCACTAGAGTCAATATTCTAGTTACATTGTGATGAATCGAACACCCATAGAGTTCTCGTGTTGATCATGTTTTGCCCATGAGAGAGAAAGTTTAGTCAACGGATTCATGACATTCAGATCCGTATGCACTTTACAAATTTCTATGTCTCCATCTTGAACATTTTCACAAATGGAGTTGAAGCGACGCTTGATGTGCCTGGTCTTCTTGTGAAACCTGGGCTCCTTGGCAAGTGCAATAGCTCCAGTTTTGTCAGTTTGATCGGCCCCGGCGCATTGGGTATGAATCCTAGGTCGGTGATGAACTCCTTCACCCAGATTGCTTCATGCGCTGCCTCCGAGGCTGCCATGTACTCTGCTTCACATGTAGATCCCGCCACGACGCTTTGCTTGCAGCTGCACCAGCCATCGCTCCACCATTCAACATATACATGTATCCGGTTTGTGACTTAGAGTCATCTAGATCTGTGTCGGGCTAGCGCCGACGTAACCTTTACGACGAGCTCTTCGTCACCTCCATAAACGAGAAACATGTCCTTCGTCCCTTTCGTGTATCAGAGGATATTCTTGACCGCTGTCCAATGTTCCTTGCCGGATTACTTTGGTACCTTCCTACCAAACTTACGGCAAGGTTTACATCAGGTCCGGTACACAAAGATGGCATACATAATAGATCCTATGGCTGAAGCATAGGGATGACACTCATCTCTTCTTTATCTTTTGTCGTGGTCGGGCATTGAGCTGAGCTCAATCTCACACCTTGCAACACAGTGCAAGAACCCTTCTTGACTGATCCATTTTGAACTTCTTCAAAATCTTATCAAGGTATGTGCTTTGTGAAAGACCTATGAGGCGCCTCGATCTATCTCTATAGATCTTGATGCCTAATATATAAGCAGCTTCTCCAAGGTCCTTCATTGAAAAACACTTATTCAAGTAGGCCTTAATATCGTCCAAAAATTCTATATCATTTCCCATCAAAAGTATGTCATCTACATATAATATGAGAAATGCTACAGAGCTCCCACTCACTTTCTTGTAAACGCAGCTTCTCCATAAGTCTCGCATAAACCCAAACTCTTTGATCATTTCATCAAAGCGAATGTTCCAACTCCGAGATGCTTGCACCAGCCCATAAATGGATCGCTGAGCTTGCCTACTTTGTTAGCATTCTTAGGATCGACAAAACCCTCCGGTTGCATCATATACAGCTCTTCCTTAAGATAACCGTTATGAACGCTGTTTTGACGCCCATTTGCCATATCTCATAATCATAGTATGCGCAATTGCTAACATGATTCGGACGGACTTAAGCTTCACTACGGAGAGAAAGTCTCATCGTAGTCAATCCCTTGAACTTGCCGATAACCCTTAGCGACAAGTCGAGCTTTATAGATGGTGACATTACCATCCGCGTCTGCCTTCTTCTTAAAGATCCATTTATTTTCTATCGTCACGATCATCGGGCAAGTCTGCCAAAGTCCATACTTTGTTTTCATACATGGATCCTATCTCGGATTGCATGGCTTCAAGCCATTTGTTGGAATCTGGGCCCGCCATCGCTTCTTCATAGTTCAAGGTTCACCGTTGTCTAACAACATGATTTCCGTGACAGGGTTGCCGCATTCACTGTGCGGAACGGTCCTTGTGGACCTACGGTTCAAGAGCAACTTGATCCAAGTACCTTGATCATCATCATTATTTTCCTCTTCATTGGTGTAGGCATCACAGAACATTTTCCCGAGCTGCACTACTATCCTGCTCAAGAGGTAGTACTTCATCGAAGTTCTACTTTCCTCCCACTTACTTCTTTCGAGAGAAACTTTTTCCGTAAAGGATCCGTTTTTGCAACAAAGATCTTGCCCTCGGATCTTAAGTAGAAGGTATACCCAATGGTTTCTTTAGGTATCCTATGAAGACGATTTTTCCGACTTGGGTTCGAGCTTTTCAGGTTGAAGTTTCTTGACATAAGCATCGTGATCCCCAAACTTTTAGAAACGATAGCTTAGGTTTCTTCCCAAACCATAATTCATACGGTGTCGCCTCAACGGATTTATACGGTGCCCTATTTAAAGTGAATGTAGCCGCCTCTAGAGCGTATCCCCAAAATGATAGCGTAAATTGGTAAGAGGCATCATAGATCGCACCATATCCAATAGAGTGCGACATTACGCTCGACACACCGCTATACCGAGGTGTTCCAGCGGCGTGAGTTGTGAAACGATTCCACATTTTCTTAAGTGTGTACCAAATTCGTGACTTAAATATTCTCCTCCACGATCCGATCGTAAGAATTTTATCTTTCGTCACGTTGATTCTCTACTTCATTCTGAAATTCCTTGAACTTTTCAAAGGTCTCAGACTTGTGTTTCATCAAGTAGACATACCCATATCTACTCAAGTCATCTGTGAGAGTGAGAACATAACGATATCCTCCGCGAGCCTCAACACTCATTGGACCGCACAGATCGGTATGTATGATCTCCAACAACTTGGTTGCTCGCTCCATTGTTCCGGAGAACGGAGTCTTGGTCATCTTGCCCATGAGGCATGGTTCGCATGTGTCAAATGATTCATAATCTAGAGACTCAAAAGTCCATCAAGATGGAGCTTCTTCATGCGCTTGACACCAATGTGACCAAGGCGGCAAGTGCCACAAGTATGTGGGACTATCGTTATCAACTTTACATCTTTTGGTATTCACGCTATGAATATGTGTAACATTACGCCGAGATTCATTAAGAATAAACCATTGACCATCGGAGCATGACCATAAAACATATCTCTCATATAAATAGAACAACCATTATTCTCGGATTTAAATGAGTAGCCATCTCGCATTAAACAAGATCCAGATACAATGTTCATGCTCAAACTTGGCACCAAATAACAATTATTAAGGTTCAAAACTAATCCCAGAGGTAAATGTAGAGGTAGCGTGCCGACGGCGATCACATCGACTCGAACCATTCCCGACGCCAAGATCGTCACCTCGCCCTTCGCCAGCCTCCGCTTATTCCGCAGCTCCTGCTGTGAGTTACAAATATGAGCAACGGCACTGGTATCAAATAGCCAGAGTTACTACGAGTAATCGGTAAGGTACACATCAATTACATGTATATCAAATATACCTTTGGTGTTGCCGCCTTCTTATCCGCTAAGTATTTGGGGCAGTTCCGCTTCTAGTGACCCTTCCCTTGCAATAAAAGCACTCGTCTCGTGCTTGGGTCCATTCTTTGACTTCTTCCCGCAACTTGCTTACCGGGCGCTGCAACCTTCTTGCCGCCCTTCTTGAAGTTCTTCTTTCCTTGCCCTTCTTGAACTTAGTGGTTTTATTGACCATCAACACTTGATGTTCTTTCTTGATTTCAACCTCTCACTGACTTCAGCGTTGAGAATACTTCGAATGGTCTTCACCATCCCCTGCATATTGTAGTTCATCACGGCTCTTGTAGCTTGGTGGAGCGATCAAGGATTCTCACAATGACAGCCTCGTCTCGGAGGTTTATGTCCACTGGGACAAAGCGGTTGTGCAACCCAGACATTTTGAGTATGTGCTCACCGATGTAACTGTTTTCTCCATCTTACAACTATAGAACTTGTCGGAGACTTCATATCTCTCGACCACGCATGAGCTTGAAAACAAGTTTCAGCCTCAACATCTCATATGCTCCGTGTTGCTCAAAACGCTTTTGGAGCCCCGGTTCTAAGTCGTAAAGCATGCCGCACCGAACGAGGGAGTAATCATCAAGACGAGACTGCCAAGCATTCATAATGTCTTGGTTCTCTCGACGGAGCGCCACCTAGCGGTCCTTCTAGGACATATTGTTTCCTCGGCAGCTATGAGGATGATCTCGTGTTCCGGACCCAGTCCGTATAGTTGCTGCCGCCATTTTTCAGCTTGGTTTTCTAGGAACGCTGAAGTTCAAGTTGACATGAGCGTTGGCCATTTGATCTACAAGACATATTATGCAAAAGTTTTAGACTAAGTTCATGATAATTAAGTTCATATAATCAAATCATTTAAATGAACTCCCACTCAGATTAGACATCCCTCTAGTCATCTAAGCGTTACACGATCCGAGTCGACTAGGCCGTGTCCGATCATCACGTGAGACGGTGTAACATCCCAAATTTTCAATTTGGAATGTTATACATTAGGTCATCATGCATATCATATTTTCTTGCATTTTTCCGATCCTAGAAATTTCACGCAACTCAAGGACCCTCGGAGAGAGTTGGAGATTTCATTATTTTCATATTTGAGATTTCTCAAATTCTGAAAATAGGATCATTGGATTTATTTATTTATCTTCATAAAGTTTCTCCTATAAAAATTTTAAGAGAGGGAATAATATGACTTTCCCAACATTTAGGAAAAACGAAGGTATTATAAATAAATCAAATTTGGCTTTTTGAAGATTTATTTTGCTTAGGCAAAAATGAGCATTTTAAAAAAATTATGCATGTTTGCCGCTTTTAAAGTTCATTTTGTTCGACTCATTTTAGGAGTCGGGAAAATTATTTTATTAAATTGAGTTCGCTTGGTATTTTTTTAATTCCTTTTGTTTTGTTTAAAAACACGCAAGACTTCTGGGCTAAGGCCCAGCTGCCCAGCCAGCCAGGCCCCTGCCCACCTCCTCTCCTCCTCACAAGGTCTCCCCACAAGACGAGTCAGCCGCCGGAGTCCGGCCCACTCGCCTCCCTTGCCCCCCTCCCCAAGGCAGCACACCCCCTTTATATACCGCCGCCTCTCTCTCACCGCCAAGCCGCCACACCAGCCCACGACCGAGCACCCAGCCGCCACAGAGCTGCCACCGCCCTCGCTGTCTCCTCCGCCGCCGACTCTCGCCGACCCGCCAACCCCGCCCCACCGAGCCTCACCGAGCCTCCGGCCATGGCCGAAGCCTGAGGTAGCCGACTCGCCACGCCGATCCGTTTCTATAAAACCGATCCGTTTTTTTTAAAAAGATGTTCGGTTTTTATTTTAAAAACCCTAGATGGTTTTTTTTTGGTTTTCTTATTTAACGAACGCTCACCGAACCGCTCGCTTCAATGAACGTGTTCGTTGGATTAGTTCTGTTAACGAACGTCCGCTATTTAAACCGCTCGTCGCTTTCTTTTAATCGGATTTAATCCGTTATTTTCGATTCGATTTCGATCCGATTTTCAAATCTGTTTTATTTCTCGCCGCTTATCGGAATCAGTGATTCAAGCGCTGAATTTCAGAACGAAACCGCCGTTCGACTAACCTACTTGCACAGAGTTTTGCTACTGTAAAATTTTGACCTAGTTTCAGATTGCTAAACCGAGTCGTTTCTCTCGAGTTTCGACTTTCGATGCTTCATTTGATTCGATTCTTTTGCAACCAGGGTTCTTAAGTTGAACTCTCCGTTAGATCTTTTATTCGAGATTTCCCGCATTAGATGAGTACTTATTGTATGCTTGTTGTTTGTCTGCGTTAGATCACCCGGAGTGCGCCGCTTGTTACTTCAATCTCTAGGTCTCATGGATCATCGCAAGGCAAGTAACACTTTGATCATACTCTTCTCATACCCAGTTTTATGCATTAGATCTATCCTCAAACACTTGCATGGTTAGGATCTAATTAAATTGTGGGTTTGGGAAGTAGATTGAGGTAGTACCTATTACCTGCTTTTACTTATGAAACCTTGGGAGTTACTTCACGCTTGCTTATTATGCCATGCTATGCTAGTAGACATGGATTGGGTGAGTGAATATCCATGACAGATGTGAGATTGTTAATTAATGGTTTATCTAAGGTGGCAACCTAACACACATCTGGGTGGATTGAGGCACCTGGTTTCCATCAGACTTGCCTCAGATTTCTTCGGACCGCCACCTGTGCTCCAAGGGATCATAAGATTATTCAAACTGAAACTTCCGTGCAGCCACAAGCCAATTATGGGCTCATGAAGTTGACTAAGTTGTGCGAACTCTTACGGGTAGGCTAGTTGATGTAGGGGATGTAGGTTGGTACGGTCTACCCACATGTAAGGTGCTAGCGCTTCGAAAGACTATGTCTCGGCCATCCGCTTTCAAACACCATGAAAAGCGAGAACCAAGCGGAGGCGATCGAGTCTTGTGGGGAAAAGTGCGCAACCTCTCGCAGAGTGTATAAAGTAATCATGATTAGCCGTGTCCCCGTTATGGACGCTTTGAGTATCCGTAATTGAATATCATGTGAATCTCAACATGTTACTTCTAATAAATGTATTGGGTTTTGATGAGTATTTTTAATTGGGATTGAGAATGCTGTCAACCATTCTCAATGTTTAACAACCACCATGATAGTTAAATAAAATTTATTCCTTTGATGTAGGGAAAATCAGCTTTATGCAATGTAAATCAGAGAGCCTTACCACCAGCCATATATGCATGTAGTGTAGGCTTATTCATTCATTGCTCTTATGTGTTACATTGCCAAAGATATTCCATGTGTCGACCTGCTGGCTGCAACTTTCACGCTATGCACTTTTCGCATTTACTTAGTAAGGTGTTAGGTCGTGGTTCTATACTCAAGGATGCCGCTGGAGTTGATGGACTCGCTTATCTTCCAAGCCTTCCGCTGTTATTATTAGATGGCCTTAAGCCATATTATTGTAATAAGTTCCCTATGGACAACGATGTAATAAGTGTGTGATTGCTACTCGCAATAAATCCTTCAAGCACTGTGGTGGTGTCAAGATTATCGATCCAGGGATGACATCGAGCACGTAGATCGGATCCATTCGGTCTGGTCGCCACAGAGAATGGTATCGAGCACACGCCGATCGTGAGGACACGCACCACTAAGTTAAAGCCATAGATCACTACTCTCTTCCCATTTTCTAACTCCTCATCTTTTCTACTCTCTTTAGGATGACGGACGCCAAGATCAAGTACACCCAACCGGATGAAGGCACACCTTTTGATTTCACTTGAAGGAAGTCACCAAGTATCCGAACATTGACTACCAAGCTTCACCGACTTTCAACGCCACTCGCTCAAGAGGAGCGCTGAAGATTCACGCCACATTCCAGAAGGACATTCGCCCCAATCACCAAGCCTATAGATAGTGTTTTCAAAGGCACCAACTTGAGTCCGGGAAAGAGCATGGCAGCTCACATCACCATGGGACGATTGGAGAAGTTTATCAAGAAGACCTCAAGGACACTATCTACCAGATTTATGGACGCCGAGATGACAACTGGGACGCCGCCGTAACCAAGAAGGATAGATCCATTGCAGCGCTCATCCAGAGTTAAATCAGCACATTCGACGCCAGAGAACCAAATGTGCAATGACATGTTGGAGTTGCAAAAGACAAAGGAAGGATCATCGAATCGAAGAAGAACTAAAGACTACACGCAAGGACTACATGGACGAGATCGTAGCTCGCAAGACACAATAACGATCTTAAGTACGAGATCAAGAACTCAAGAAGAAGTTGGCGCCAGAATGAAGACCAGATGTCGAATACCCAAGCGACTACATTAACATCGACGACACCGATTCGGATCCAAGTGAACCCGACTTTGAAGACGGTTGGAGCAGACATCATGGAGTCTTCCACCGTTCAAATTAGTAGAAGTCCCCACATATTAGTAGTATTTCCTCCATGTAAACATTATAGTACACGCACTTTTGCGATAGTTAGATCGTTGTAAGCCCTTGTTTGATTGAATGAAGTGATTTTGTGTGCATTTGCTCATGTGCATTTGGGTAGTGATTCCTTAGACCTCATTCTATTCTACATTTCTATTCTTTTCTAAACCCATCGATGCCTCCGAGACGCGACTCGGATTCGCTTTTCCGCCAGAGATCACCCAATTGATCCAGCAGCAGTAATACCCTGATTCAAACATTGGTACAGTAACTGTGGCAACAACAACAACAACCCACCGCCACCACCACCACCATGGATCATCTCGACTCGCTTCTTAGACTGAATCCGCCGTGTATTCTAGTAGCACCGAGCCGATTGTAGCAGTATGACCGGCTCCGCAAGATAGGAAGGAGCTGACCACGCAGGATGCACGGATGGTGAAAGAGTGAAGTTTGCAGACACCAGCTTGAAGGACCCGCAGCAGCATGGTGGGAGAATTTCACAACCACTTATCCAGAGACACCGCCACATGGGACCAGCCAGAAGCTTTTCAGACCGCCCATGTTTCAGCAGGAGCTATGGCTATGAAGAAGCGTGAGTTTCGAACTTACGCCAAGGAGGAAGGATCACACAAGACGTGGATGACTTTAGCAAATTAGCACGTTATGCCCTGTATGACGCTACTACAGATGCAGCTAAACAGAGAAGTTTTAGAAGGACTGAATGATGAGTTCAAGATGCCGTTGATGGTAGCAAGTTTCAACAACTACCAGGAGTTGGTAGACCGAGCCTCATGATTGAAGGAAAGCAAGAAGAATTGAGAACTGCAAGCGGAAGTATGGACAGGGAAGTATAACTCGAGCCCAAAGCAGGCTTCCTCATATACCCCTAAATCAGGAATTCAGTTTCAGATACCCATGGAGGAGGTAATTCGACAACCATAATGGCACCAAGAATGGGAACGGAATGGAGGAAGCAATGGATGTAACCGCACCAACCCGCCAACACCATCCAAGGTAGACTGAGTCACATTACTTGCTTTAAGTGCCGCAAGACTGGGCACTATGCAAATGACTGCCTGTAAGGCCAGAATGGAAATGGCAATGGAAGCTCGAAAGAAGCCCAACCCTTTCAACAGGGGATGTGAACCACATTGATGTGGAGGAGGTTGAAGATCAGCCCGATGCAAGAATCGTAAGTTTTTGGTTGTCATTTATCGCAGTTGTTCTTTTCGACATCGGTGCATCGATTCATACATATCAAGGGATTTGTGGATAAGTACAAATTACCAACCCAAGCCCTTAGGTCACCCATGCTAGTAACCTCACCCGAGCAGTAATACATGGCTAGTAAATGGTGTGATCGATCGCCACTAAGGATTGGACACTATGTCTTCCCTCAAACCTAATAGTTCTGGAATCCCAAGGATTGGATGTGATATTAGGAATGGATTGGTTATTAAAGTATGGAGGAAACATAGATTGTACCACAAGGTCAATTTTGCTCACCACACCGTAAGGAAGGAGGATTATATGTGTCACGGCACGAGCCGAGGAGAGCACAAGTTAATTGCTTATCGAGTGGTACAGAAGAAGTACCAGTGGTAAAGGATTATCCGATGTATTTCCTAAGAATTGCTGTGAATGCCACCGGATAGAGACATTGAGTTTTTGATCGAGCTGCTGCCGTGAACAGGCCCGATATCGGGCGATCGCATGTGATGCCCGCAAAGGATTTGGCAGAAATCAAGAAGCGATTAAGGAACTATTGGATAAAGGTTTTATTCGCCCAAGTTCTTCACCTTGGGGATCACCCATTTTGTTAGTGGAAAAGAAGGATGGATCGTTGAGAATGGTTGTTGATTACCGTGGATTGAATGAAGTAACAATCAAGAACAAGTACCCACTACCTATGATAAATGATCTGTTTGATCGCTTGCAAGGAGCCAAAGTGTTTTCCAAGATCGACTTGCATCGTGGTACCATCGCTTGAAGATTCGGGAGCAAGACATACCCAAGACCGCATTTACCACGAGATATGGACTGTATGAGTATACCGTTATGTCATTTGATCGACTAACGCACCAGCCTATTTCATGAACCTGATGAACAAAGTGTTTATGGAGTTTTTGGATAAGTTCGTCGTGGTGTTCATTGATGACATTTTGATTTTTTCAAAGAATGAAGAGGAACACAAGGAACATTTGCGATTGGTTTTGGAGAAACTGAGGAACACCAGCTTGTATGCCAAGTTCAGCAAATGTGAGTTTTGGCTAAAGGAAGTTGGATTTCTTGACATGTTATATCCGGAGAAGGGATAGCAATTGACCCCACAAAAGTTGAGACCAGAATCAAATGGGAAGCACCAACGACAGCTTGAGAGATTCGAGTTTCCTTGACTCGCAGGATACTACCAAGATTCATTGAGAATTTCTCAAGAATTGCAAAGCCTATGACAGAATTGTTGAAGAAGGAAAACAAATTCATATGGACCGAGGATCTGCGAGGCAAGTTTTCAGGAGTTGAAGAAAAGATTGGTTACCTCACCAGTTTTGATATTGCCGATCGCACTAAGGATTATGAGTTGTATTATGACGCTTCACGCCGAGGACTTGGAGCCGTGCTTATGCAGGAAGGAAGAGTTGTTTCAGATGCTTCACTTATTAACTTAAGCCTCATGAGTTGAATTATGCCACTCATGATTTGGAGTTAGCAGCCACAGTATGCCTTGAAGACGTGGAGACATTTTCTCATTGGAAATCATTGTGAAGTATATACGGATCACAAGAGTTTGAAGTACATCTTCACACGTATGAATTGAATCTCGCATAAAGGAGATGGTTAGAGCTAATCAAGGATTATGATATGAGATTGCATTATCACCCCGAAAGGCTAATGTCGAAAGGCATTTATTGAGCCGTAAGAGCCACGCCAATACCCTAATGATGGGAGGAATACCCAATGAGTTAGCCGAGGACCTTCGAGAGCTATGTTTGGAAATAGTTCCAGAGACTATGTAGCAGCATTGGAGATTCAATGACATCGATGGACAAAATTAGAGAAGCCCAAAAGATGATAAGGAAGTTGCCTCTATAAAGGAGAAAATGAGCGAAGGAAAAGCTAAAGGATTTCGTGAGGATGAGCACGATACCCTATGGTTTGAAGACCGTGTTTATGTGCCCAATGACCCGTAGATCGTGAAGTTGATTTTACAAGAAGCCCATGATTCACCTTATTCGATTCATCCAGAAATACCAAGATGTATTTGGATTTGAAGAATATTTTCCGTGGACCGGAATGAAGAAGGATATTGCGAGTATGTAGCAGTTTGTGACGATGTCGAAAGTAAAAGCAGAGCATCGTAAGCCAGCAGGATTGTTACAACCGCTGCCGATACCCGAATGGAAGTGGGATAAACTAGGCATGGATTTCATCACAGGTTTGCCAAAGACTCGCTCAGATATGACTCGATTTGGGTCATAGTCGACTCGCTTGACCAAGGTAGCTCATTTCATTCCAATAAGACTACCTATAGCAGTGCTAAGTTGGCAAAGATATACATGACCAGAATTGTGTGTTTACACGGAGTTCCGAGGAGCATTGTATCGCATGAGGAACCCAATTTACCTCAAAATTTTGGAACCAGCTTGCACTAAACATTGGGAACCAGATTAGAATTCAAGATGCTTTCCACCCACGCACCGATGGATGACCGAGAGGGTCAATCAGATTTTGGAGGACATGCCGAGAGCTTGTGCACTAGATTATGGATCTAGCTGGGATGATAATCTGTCAGATGCAGAATTTTCCTACAACAACAGCTACCAAACCAGCTTAAAGATGGCACCTTCGAGGCTCAGATGGAAGAAGGTGCAGGACACCGTTGTCATGGGACTAAACCGAGATCGCCGCTTGTTTGGACCAGATTTAATTAAGGAGTCTCGAACAGAAAGTTGTTGATTCGAGACAGGCTCAAGGTAGCCCACCTGCATGTAAGAGCTATGCCGATTCTAAGCGCAAAGCGATTGAGTATGAAGTTGGAGACAGAGTATATCTTAGAGTATCCCCGCTCGAGGAGTTAAGCGCTTTGGAGTTAAAGGAAAGTTAGCATCCCGCTTGCTTGGACCGCATAAGATTTTGCAACGCATGGGAGAAGTTGCGATAAGTTGGAATTACCGTAAGGACTGTCAGAGTTCATGATGTATTCCATGTTTCTCGCTTGAAGAAATGTCACCCCGAGATAGCAGAGGTACCGCTAAGAGATACAAGTACACCGAAGCAATTCAGTTGAAGGATGACTTGACATATGAGGAAAACCGTTAAGATTCTCGATTATGCCAAGAGAGTTACCCGCAGCAAGGTTATCAAGTTTTGCAAAGTTCAAGGAGCCACCACACCGAGGATGAAGCCACCGGGAAAGAGAGGAAGTTTTGCTTAAGGACCACCTCACCTATTTTCTAGCCAACCCAATCACGAGGGCTAGATTCATCTTATAGGGTTTGTAACATCCCAAATTTTCAATTTGGAATGTTATACATTAGGTCATCATGCATATCATATTTTCTCGCATTTTCCGATCCTAGAAATTTCATGCAACTCAAGGACCCTGAGAGAGTTGAGATTTCATTATTTTCATATTTGAGATTTCTCAAATTTGAAAATAGGATCATTGGATTTATTTATTTATCTTCATAAAGTTTCTCCTATAAAAATTTTAAGAGAGGGAATAATATGACTTTCCCAACATTTAGGAAAAACGAAGGTATTATAAATAAATCAAATTTGGCTTTTGAAGATTTATTTTGCTTAGGCAAAATGAGCATTTTAAAAAATTATGCATGTTTGCCGCTTTTAAAGTTCATTTTGTTCGACTCATTTTAGGAGTCGGGAAAATTATTTTATTAAATTCGAGTTCGCTTGGTATTTTTTTAATTGCTTTTGTTTTGGCTGGCTGCCTCCCACGCAGCCCAAGTGGCCCCCAAAAGGGGTGGCTCCTCCCGTGGTCCTCCGAACCTTCCTGGGACCTCCATAAACCGATATGACCAAACTTTTCCTGTCCGCTTGACGACTTCCCATATATAAATCTCTACCTCCGACCATTCCGAACTCCTCGTGACGTCCGGGATCTCATCCGGACTCAACAACATTCAAGAATCACATACAAGTCTTCCTATTAACCCTAGCGCCACCGAACCTTGTGTAGACCCTACGGTTCGGGAGACATGTAGACATGACCGAGACGCCTCCGTCAATAATCAACAGCGGATCTGGATACCCATGTTGGTTCCTACACGCCTCGATGTTGTCATCGGATGAACCACGATGTCGAGGGTTCAAGCAACCCCATATGCTATTCCCTTTGTCGACGAGTATGTTACTTGCCCGAGACTCGATCGTCGTATCCCAATACCTCGCTTAGTCTCGCATCGGCAAGTCACTTTACTCGCATCAGTGAATGTATGATCCCGTGACCGTACATTTGGTCACTTTGAGCTCATTATGATGATGCACTACCGAAAGGGCCCAGTTGATACCTCTCCGCTATACGGAGTGACAAATCCTCGCCTCGATCCGTGTCAACCCAATGTACACTTTCGGAGATACCGTAATGCACCTTTATAGTCACCCAGCTTACGCCAGGACGCTTGGTACACCCAAAGCACTCCTACGGTATCCGGGAGTTACACGATCTCACGGGTCTAAGGAAGAGATACTTGACATTTGGAAAAGCTCCAGCAAAACGAACTACACGATCTTTGTGCTATGCTTAGGATTGTCTGTCCATCACGCCATTCTCCTAATGACGGATCCCGCTTGTCAATGACATCTCGATGTCCATAGTCGAAACCATGACTATCTCGTTGACCAACGAGCTAGTCAACTAGAGGCTTACTAGGACGACAGTAGTCTATGTATTCACACGGTATTACGATTTCCGGATAATACAGCTTATAGCATGAATAAAAGACAATTATCATGAACAAGGAAATATAATAATAATGCTTTTATTATTGCCTCTAGGGCATATTTCCAACATTATATGCATCATTACTTATAACCTCGTATTTCTTCTTCGAATCTTTGGTTTAGTTTGGCCAACTAGATCGATTTTTATTGCCATGGGAAGAGGTGCTTTGGGATGGGTTCGATCTTATGGTGTTTGATCCCCGTGACAGAAGGGGAACCGACATGTATGTATTGTTGCTATTAAGGATAACAACATGGGGTCTATTTCTACATAAATAGATCTTGTTTACATCATGTCATCGTTTTTATTGCATTACTCTGCTTCTCCATGAACTTAATGATGCATGCCGGATAGCGGCCGATGTGGAGTAATAGTAGTAGATGCAGTGTGAGTCGGTCTACCAATCTTGGACGTGATGCCTATGTAATGATCATCGCCGGATATCGCCATGATTATTTGAAGTTCTATCAATTGCCCAACAGTAATTTGTTTACCGCCAGATGCTATTTTTCTCGAGAGAAGCCACTAGTGAAATCTACGCCTCGGATCTCTTCTTTATTATATTTACCTTTGAGATCTATTTTTATTTGCTTTTATTTTCAGATCTATTAATCCAAAAACACAAAATACCTTGCTGCAATTTATTGTTATTTAGTTTATCTCGCTCCGCCGCAGATCTATTTATCCAATCTACTACAATTTTACCTATCTTTTAACCCATGAGGGATTGACAACCCCTCTCTTATGCGTCGGGTTGCAAGTATTTGTTATTTGTGTGCAGGATCCGCTCATGTGGTGTTGTGTGGTTCTCCTACTAGTTTGATAACCTTCACTACAAAAAATACACTTCCGTGATGATACGTGTTTGTCACAAGAGGTTGCTTTTTTTGTCATGCATGTACATCCATGACAAATTTATGATGTAATCAAGATAGTCATACCTGTGATGTCGTGAGAAGTGTTCCATGACATTACCAAAATTATCATCGCGAAGTGTCCACTTCCATGACGATAAATCGCGCAGGCACGTATGCTTTCGCCAAGGGTGACCGACACGGCATCCACCGTAACGAACGCCGTTAAGCTATCGGGTCGGGTTTTGATCCGATAACCCGCTAATGCCCACCAATGGGAAATTTCACGGTAAAATTCTTATTGGCCGGACTAAACACGCACGTCACTGCTGCTGGGTCGAGATAGCGCCATGATACGCCGACACGTGGCACGCCCAACAGAGGCCCATTCTCGTAAAGGCCGCCCGCTTGACTTGGTCAAAGCTAGCGGCCGCCCATGGAAAGCCCCGTTAACGGCCTGCTCAATATAGCCCATTTACGCCCGCTAACCCAAGGCCTACGCCTCATCCAATTAGGCTCAAGAGCGCTATCCGCCATCCAATATGATTGTCGACCCCGATTCCAAGTCACATCGACCTAGCTGGTAACACCTCATATCACTTTGCGGCCTCACGCACGGTATTCCCCACGGTGTCGCCTTACCATGGCCCGGGACCGCTTATGCGCTTTTGGCTCACGATATGATAGTGTCGCTAGCATCCACATGACAAAGAACCCGGCCGACATGGCTAGTCGTGAACCCAAAGCGCACTAACCTATGGGGACAGTATACATGAATCACTTCGAGCATGTCGGTCATCAACGATGAACTCTGGCTGTAGCACTGGCTAACAGGACTCCGTATCCCGGTCAGTAGCAGTGCTAGGCAGACTCCAGTATCACCGCTGACATTTCAAGGGATGTATATAGGAACGAAATGAATCACATGTCGCTGCCAAGTGTCCAAGCAGAGTGCTGGCTAGCAGTGACTCGGTGAACCGGTCAGAAGCGGACTACTATCGCCGTAAGCACGAGACTACATTTCCCATAGGAGAGGCTGCCATGGATAACAACTAGATTGTCGGATCCCACTCATACCAAGCATTTCAATCATACACGCAATATGCCCGATATGAGTAAATACAACAAGGCATCACAACAAAACTCTACAACTCAAGTACTTTTATTTAAGAGGCCCGAGGAGCCATACATAACATATTCATACAGGTAGGGGTCACATGACCCAACACTCAAGTCATACAATCATACAAGCACATGCGAAGCAAACTAGTCTCGAGTACGCACTCTAGAAAGAAAGAAAGCTTGTTGGAGCCTTTCTATCTACAATGGCCCTTCATAAGTCTTAGATCGCCACCGGGTGGCTAGTTCACCGTCAAGTCAACATCTACATAGAACTGGCCGGAGGGGTAGTATAGTCCTCTAAAAATATTGATTACAAACATGAGTACAAAAGTACTCAAAGAAGTCTTACCACGTAATCCTATCATACATGCACATTCTCAAGGAAGGAGGTGGAGTTATTTGCAGAAGCCAGCTTTGACTCTTGGCTAAGCTATCCCACGTGACACACTTTGTAAAGCATTTTGTCGTACACGAGTCCACTAATCACCATCACAATACTCCACCGTGGATCCTCTCGTCATCCCCGAGAGGGCCATCCACGATACTCACACTTATCTTGAGGCTTTTAGTAGTATCCATTTACTTGTCTATGAACTGATATAGGTAACCTGAAGTCCTTCTCCGTGGACACGGCTATTCAATAGATCATATATAACCCTCGCAGGGTGTACTTCTTCACACACGCTCACCACTTATCGTCGCTATACGACATGTACTCGCAACCTTCAAGCCGAAGCCCAACGGGGTGTCGGCCACAGCCTACCTAAACACTCAAGTCCCTAGTCCAGGTTTATCGCCTATTCGGTTCCATCCGCAGGAGTCCGCCGAGGTTTCCCATACAGCCCCGAACGATGTGCAGTGGTTCCCGAGATACCAAACGGCACTCGTACATCAACATTTGCCTACCGCAACACAACCCACCCCTAAGGTCAGCGCTATGCGGCCCCAAAGATGCTACAAACACCGTAAACTACTTGCAACTCCCGGACTATGAACAGGGTGGTTAAGAAGCCGAGAGGGTCAATTAAGGATCCCAATGTGTGGTAGTAACTGTTTCATGGATCACAAACACAGATCTCAGTTCTAAGTTCGCTTCAATGAAACAACCCACCATGTACTCCTACATGGCCTCTCATCGATACCTTTACCAAATCGTGTTCAACACTTTCACTCGAACCAACACAACCTTTCACTCCAGCTTCATCATCCCGATGAGCCGACTGACACAACTCTAAGCATAGCAAGCATAGCATGGTAGGAATCACAAACATGGCTCAATCAACTCCTACACATACTAGTGGGTTTCATCTAGTTACCGTGGCAATGACAGTCATGCAAAGGAAGTGGGTTCAACTACCGCAGCACACAACAGCTTGAATCGCTTGTCTTAATGCAGTAAACGAGAGCAGAAGTAGAACATGGGTTTGTATCGAATGATCAATGAGTTGCTTGCCCGATGGAACTGGGTAGAGAACTGCCTTCGATGGGTAGTCGAGGTTATCTTCTAAAGGGTAAACCTATCATGAAAAACACACCAAATAAACACACAAGACAATATGCAACAATATGATGCATGCTATGACATGGCAATATGGATGTGTGTTGGCCTAATGCAAGTTGAAGAATGGGATGAACTCATTTGAATCAAGGATTCAAATGATAGCTCATTTGAGTTAGTCCTAATGGTGCAATATCTTATTCTGGTTATTCAGCATAGTTAACTTGTTTTAACATGCATGAAACCTGTACCAATGGATAGAGTGTATTTTTTCTGATAATTTTTCATATATAAATCTTTGCATTTGGAGTTATAGATAAAAGTTATAAGCATTTGAAATTTGAATTATATTCTGAATTTACTATATCAAAATAAATCCAGAATTTGAATTAATGCGCCAAAGATGAGGTCACATGACGTCAGGGGTCAACGGGTCGCCCAGTGTCAAACCGACCAAAGGGGACCCGCATGTCGTGGTTAGTTTAACTAATTAACTTAATTAGAGCTAATCCCAATTAGTTAACCGGGGGTCCACCGCTCATTGACTCGAAAGCAGCCAATGTGGCCCACAATGCTGGTCAAGGGTCAACTCGCTGGCGCTCAGCCGCGAGGCCAGCGCCGCGTGGAGCAAAGTGTTTTGCCCTTTCCGCCACCAAATGGGGCGCTGAAGGCATCTACGTGAGCTGGAGATGAACCGCAGCTCTTGGTGAGGTTAGTTGGGGTAGGGGTGGTCGGAGTTGGCGCCATGATGAGTTTGGCGGCGGCCGGGCTCGGGTGATCTCGGTTTGTTGCTAGGGGGCAAAGTGAGGCGCGGCAGGTGTAGGGTTAGACCCAACGCAGCTCGGTGAGTGCGATGGACACGGTGGCGTGGTTGCATGGCCGGAGCTGGCCGGGCGACGAGCCCAGCGGGCGTGGTGCGTCGGGTGGTCGTGGTTGGGTCGCTAGGTGCACGAGAAAGAGAGGAGAGGATGGGGAGGTAGCCAGCTCACAGCGATCCCGAGAGAGCCTCTGCCGGGTCGGGGATGCTCGATGGCGACGACGGTGAAGGGATCTCCGTGCTTCGAGCTTTGGCCGAGGTCGGTGTAGTGGCTTGGGTACTTAGAGCGAAAGGGACTCAGCTAGCTAGGGGTAGTGGAGGCGCGGAGCTCCTGGACATGGTGGGAGGAGCATGGACGGCGGGAGCACGATTGGCGGTGGCAGGCCACGCGATGGCTGGCCAGGTTGGGGGAGAGCGAGAGAGAGGAGGGGGGGAGAATGGCGTGGTCTCGGGGTCGGGCGACGACGTGGAGGCCGGCCTGTATGCGGCGGGCGAGGGGTTGAAGCAGGCGCGGCAGCTACGCATGCCTTCTGCAAGGCCACGGCTGGGCATCAGTTGCGTCAAGTTGAGCCAAGCAGCCGCGCTGGGTTGGCTGGGCTTAGGGGCTGCACAAGCGCTGTAAGTTTTTTTCCTTTTTAGTCTTTTTCTAATTTCTCAGAACTTTGTGGGGTTTATTTAAAATACCAAAACTATTTCAAAATTCACCAAAATGCTCCTGGTCACTTGTTGGAATATTCCCAACATGAAACATTTTGGTTTGGCAATTTTTGAACATTTAAAATATTTTATATAATTTAAAATGCCCAAGTTCAAAACTTGTGGATTAACCCTAGAACCCTTAGATGACCTAGAAAATGGTACACCTTCTTTGACATGGGTTCTGAACCAAAGTAAAGAGGATGAACATTTTGAAGGGCATTTCGGATTCATTGAAATAAATTTTAGTAAACCCTAGTTCTTTTAAGGGGGTGTTCGGGGTTTCTCGCCCCCATTTCAAATTCAAATGAAATTTAAACATGATGCACAATTCTAATGCATGGTCTAACTGATGTGACAACTCACCCCACTTCAAAAGAATCTCGCCCCAGATTTAGGATCTGCATATGTAAAAAGGTGGATACTCAAGTCGAAGACGATCCTCCCTTTCCCAAGTTGCTTCTTGCTCGGAATGGTTTGACCATTGAACCTTTAGAAACTTGATATTCGACGCCGAGTGGTACGCCGCTTGATCGAGGATACGAACGGGATATTCTCGATAGGTGAGGTTATCTTGGAGATCAAGTTGCTGCAGGTCCACTTCACGGATAGGATCCGAGAAGCAACGCCGAGTTGGGAAACGGGAAGACATCATGGACTTTGGAAAGATGCGGAGGTAGTTCCAATTGGTAGGCAACTTCTCCTCGCTTGGCAAGAATGCGAAGGGTCCAATGTAACGAGGAGCCAACTTGCTTTTGATATCAAACGATGGGTTCCTTTAAAGGAGTAACCCAAGGTAAGCCTTCTCGCCAATTTCATAAGTCATAGGCTTATGCTTGCGTCATATTGGCTCTTTGTCGAGATTGGGCTGTTTTCAATTTCTCACGTAACAACGCGAACTTGCTTCTTCGCTCTCAATCATATCCGCCAAAGAGTTGTCTCTCCCGTTTCTCACCAGCTTAAGAGGCGTCACCTTTTCGGCCCATAAAGAACTTCGAAGGGTTTGCCAAGCTGGCTTGATAACTATTGTTATAAGCTTAACTCGCGAATGGAAGGCATTTCTCCCAATTCATGCCGAAAGAGATGATGTAAGGTCAAGCATATCCTCTAGGATTTGATTGACTCGCTCTACTTGACCACTTGATTGGGGATGGAAAGCGGTGCAAAGGAGAGACGAGTTCCCATAGCGCTTTGGAAACTTTCCCAAAATCGAGAGGTGAAGAGACTTCCACGGTCTGAGTTAATCTCTAATGGAACACCATGAAGAGACACTATTCGAGAGATGTACAATTCAGCTAGCTGGCTAGCGGTTATACTCTCACTAACGGGTAGGAAGTGGGCTACTTTGGAAAGACGATCAACGACAACGAAGATAGCGTTATTCCTCTCTTGGTCCTGGGAAACCCGTAATGAAATCCATACCGATTTTATCCCATTTCCATTCAGGAATTTCCAAAGGTTGAAGGGTACCAAAGAGGCTGTTGATGCTCGCTTAACTCGATTTACGACGCCGCAATTAGCAATGTATTGAGCGATTTCTCTTCATCCTAGTCCACCAAAACCTCCGCGAGATCTTGATACATCTTAGTACTACCGATGAATGGTGAGAGGAGAGTCATGAGCTTTTTAGGATCAATTGTCGTAGCTGTTGTTTCTTGGGAACCACCAAGCGTTCTCAAAGAAAACAACACTGCTCATCTATGGAGAACATTTAGCAGCTCCGCTAGCAATGTTCTCCTTGATCCGAGATATTCTCTATCATACCGCCGAGCAGCTATGATTCGATCCGTGAGGTCAGGTTTCGCCACCAGGTGGAAAGGAACTTCGAGGAACAATGTGAAGATTAAGCTTACGGAATTCCTCGTGGAGAATTGGTTGACTTTGTTGTAACATCGATTGTTACAATAAGATTTATGCGATTTAGTGCGCCAGCCATGACATTGGCTTTGCTCGGGTGTAAGATATTCCTAAGTCGAAATCTGTATCAACTCACCCAACGCTCTTTGCCTGAGATTCAAACCGTTGCGAAGATATATTTCAGACTTGGTGATCATAGATCGCAACGATTACCTAAGGTAATAACGCATGTTTTGAGTGCATGAACCACCGCAAGCTCTAGATCGGGTGTGGGGTAATTCCTCATGTGGACGAATCCGAGAAGCGAGGGCAATCACATGACGATCTTGCATGAGTATGCAACTAGTCCTCTGTCGCGAGCGCCGCAATAGATAATAAAGTCCTTAGAGAAATTGGTGGAACAAGTATGGGAGCAGATGTCGCCTTTTCGCCCTGAAGCTGATTCGCATCGTATGGCCCATTCAAACTTCTTATCTTTCTTGAGGAGTTCGTTAGAGGTTTAGCAACTTTAGAGAAATTCTCGACGCCAAGGCAATAGTCGCTAAACCGAGGAACTCCGAACTTGCTTGACTGATTCAGGTGGAGTCCAATCAAGGACGGCTTGAATCCGCTCGGGATTGACAGCAATACCCTTTCCAGAGATTACATGTCCTAGATAGGTCACTTCGCAACCAGAATTCACATTTAGAGAATTTGCATAAAGGTGCTCTCAAGTTTCAAGTCAATACTAGCCTTAGGTGTTCGCTATGTTCTTCCTCATTCTCGAGTAGATGAGTATATCATCGAGGTATACCACGCATTTAATTTATCCAAATACTCCATGAAGATTGGAGTTCATTAACCGAGAGAAAGTGGCTGGAGCATTGGTTAAACCAAGGACATGACGGTGTACCTCGTGATTGGCCATAACGGAGTGACAAAGGCCGCTTTTAGGAATGTCCCCGTTTGATTTTGATTTGATGGTAGCCCAACCTCAAATCCATCTTGAAAAGATCGAGGATCCAGCGAAGCTGATCATACGTTGATCCGGGAGCGGATACTTGTTCTTGATAGTGACCAAATTGATAGGTCGGTAATCTACAACCATCCGATCCGCACCATCCTTCTTTTGGCGAAGAGGACGGGCAAGCTTCCATGGAGATGAACTAGGACGGATGAAACCTTTCGCAAGGACTCATCGAGTTGTTTCTTAAGTTCAGCTAGTTCTAGGGTGCCATCTTATAAGGTCTTCTAGAGATTGGGACGGTTCCGGAATAAGATCTATCACTTAACTCGACATCCCCGATAGGTGGAACACCGGCAGTTCCTCCGGAAGACATCCGGGAAATCACGGACTCACCGGAATATCTTCGAGGTCCGGAAGAGGGTTGGCATTTATGAGTAAAGTCGGGCGCTTAGACACTCGGGTTAAAACATCCACCTGCTTTGCCCGGAAGGATGGGTAAGTTGAACAGTTCTAGTAGAGCAATCAATCTTAGCGTAGTAGGTCGACATCCAGTCCATACCCAAGATGATGTTTATGTCCGAGGACTTGAGAGCTATTAGAGATGCAAGAAAGACTAATCATCGACAAGAATTTCATTCCCATGACTTATTCTAGAGGTTTGCCATCTAGAACCGTGGAGTTTGAATTTCCATGGAGGTAGGCATGTCATGTAATGTGTGTTGTGCAATCGAGCATAGCTCGTAAATAAATGAATGAGATGCTCCAAGATCAAAGAATAGCTTGCCGGATGGCAATTAACAAGAAGTTGCATCGAGGACCACGCTGGGATCCTCATAGGTTTCTTCAGCAGAGACATAGTTGACATGGCCACGAGCGGGCAACCGGTTTAGCATAGGGCACCTTTCCCGCTGGCTTGCCGCGCCAACAGACTTTCCACTTGATTGGGGTTGTTCTGGGACACTCGGATATAGTGGCCTGCCTCTCCACACTTGAAGCAAGTTATCACATTTGGACGTGGAGCAGCACTAGCAGCTTGGACCTCCATAAGTCTTGGGTGGAAAATACGGTTGGTTGGGGCGAGGCGTCAAGGATGGCCTCGGGTGAACTCCGTGGTAGAGCGGTATTTGGAACCCAAACCCGCGCGCTCTGGGATCCAGAGCCGGATGACGATCCGTAGTCACGGATGTGCTTATGGAAGCCTCAAATCAGTCCGCTCTACCGCTACGCTGATAGCCTTATTGACTAGCTTCGGAAAGAGGTACACTCATGCAAACGGAGATCTCGGCGTAGCTCAGGGCTAAGTCCTCGCGGAACCTTGCCTGCTTCTTGGCATCGGTAGAAACTTCTTCGAGCATAACGTGCTAACCTCCCAAATTCACGGCCGTAGGCATCCACCGCCAGCCTCACCCCGGTGAAACAGCATTCTCACGCTTATGGGTCCATAAGACCTTCTCGAATATGGTGCTCACCAAGGCGGCAATCAATTCATCCCAAGTTGTAACTTGTCCAGCCGGACGATAGCCTCATAATTTTCCCACCGTGAGGCTAGCAGGGCCTTCCAGATGATAGGCGGCAAAGGTAACCTTGTTGCCTCAGCCACGCTAAGGAGCACAACCAGTGGTGGATGTCATGGAGCTGATCATCCTGCCGAGAGGCTCGACGGAATATTTGAATTTTGGAGGATATAGCTTGACGAAATCATTGAGTGAAACCACATCGCTTCTGGCTGGCGCATGTGCTTTTGTTCAATCCGGCCCAATAAGCGTTGGTTTCAGCTTATTATGCTTTCGCCCAAAGATCACCGCCAAAGATGGCGGCTATGCAGATCCACATTTCTGGCTGCATCAGCTTCTCCCCGCTCTGAACAGCAGGAGTGTTATGAGTGTTGACCATCCCGGGAGACAAAGGAAAGGTTTAAACCAGGATGGCAGAATTTAACAAGGAAGTGCGGAAGGTATTGGACAGCATGGAATGCAAAGATGTTCATCCGTATGACATGGTAATATAAAACTGCCATATATATATATATATATACCACGTCATACACACCATCCATAGTTTAGTACAAGCCCCGACGGAGTACAACTATAAGGAAAGGCGTTACATCTCATCCCAAGCATCCCAACTCCTATACATTATTTTTCTACACTTCCGAACGATACACACTAAGTCAGATTCCACGAGTCACGCAGGACGGTGGAAACACAACCATTACCAAGCTAGGAATACTACTACTATCTCGTGCAGCTCCATAGTAGTCCCTCAGAAGTCACCACCCAAGCTCGAAGTGGAACATGATCGTCTGAAACATAATCCCGTGGGGCCTGTGGGACCATAAGGACTTTGATGTGGCCGTGGACCAACAAACGGTGGCAGACGAGGCCCACGAGGAGGAGTGATGCTCCAACCTCACGCCACTCCATAAAGTCCGCAGACTCACCCGCACGGGTACAAGTCTCTCATGTCCATATATCCGCTTGCACGGCAGGTGCAAACCTAGTCGAGTAGCCCAAAGGTCGAACGGGCATTAAAAGCTCCATACGCAGGTCCGGTTCTCACGGTCCTTGTCCTCCAAAGAACTCAAGAGTAGAAAAGGAAGTAGTGAATCATGGGATGCATCGCTGTACAAACTCCTCAAGGTAGCCATGCGCCTGTGAGGGATGCTGCATATAGCGAAAATCAGTGTTGTCAAAGAAAGCAGTTCTGGCTCAATAATAGTCATCATGGAATAGGCTGCATCTTGCACGACATTCCAATAGTGATTCCGAGCCCATAAGAACAATGAAGTGGCTCAAGAGTCTGGGTAAGATGGATAAATCCGACCGCGTATAGATATTGGCTTTGATTGAAATCCCTAACTCGCTCCTCGACGGGTATATTCGTGGATACCATCGATAACCAGACTCAATCATCACCCTAACCAACATGGTCGCAGGACCGCACACATCAATGCAACGGGTCAGCGTAACCACTTGGTTTCGGGAACGGGTGGCCATCCGAAAGCACAGCCACAATGCAAAGGCATTAGAATTTCTAGGAAAATCAAGCAGATAACATCCAGAAATGCTCAAAATCAGATTGAGACATTCAAAATCAGATTGCAAAACCACTCAACAACATCATATCAAGGTTCTCGTTCAAATGATAGCATACTAAAATTTAGTAGCACCGAATCGAGGATATAACCAACAATCCTATAAGTTACTACGGATTAGTAACACGTGAACTCGGTAGAGAGAAGAAAGCCTAGTCCTAACCCACGCCGAATGAGAAGAGGATGACCTGATCGAGGGCATAAGGTAAAGGAGTAAAAGAGCCTTACGCCCCTCCCACAATCAATTCCCCTACATATAACTAAAGCATTTCTAGACTCAACTTCACTTTGGCTTAGTTAACCTACAGTGCAGCCCCCGCCTCGATGCCAACGCCTGTCGGACCCCGATTCCAAGTCACATCGACCTAGCTGGTAACACCTCATATCACTTTTGCCTCATTCACGCAGGATATCTGCAATGGTGCGCTTACCATGGCCCGGACCGCTTATGCCTTTTTGGCTCATATATATGATAGTGTCGCTAGCATCCACATGACAAAGAACCGGGCCGACATGGCTAGTCGTGAACCCAAAGCGGCTATAACCTATGGGGACAGTATACATGAATCACTTCGAGCATGTCGGTCATCAACGTATGAACTCGGTGCTGTAGCAATGGCTAACAGACCGGTATCCCGGCCAGCAAAGTGCTAGGCAGACTCCGAGTATCATCGGTGGACATTTCAAGGGATGTATATAGGAACGTAAAATGAATCACATGCTGGCACAAGTGTCCAAGCAGAGTCGGGCTAAAGGTGACTCGTGAATCGGGTCAGCTGAAGACTACTATCGCCGTGGCTAACGAGACTACATTTCCCATAGAGAGGCTGCCAGGATAACAACTAGATTGTTGGATCCCACTCATACCAAGCATTTCAATCATACACGCAATATGCCCGATATGAGTAAATACAACAAGGCATCACAACAAAACTCTACAACTCTCAATACTTTATTTAAGAGGCTCCAGGATACACATAACATATTCATATGTAGGGGTCACATGACCCAACACTCAAGTCATACAATCATACAAGCACATGCGGAAGCAAACTAGTCTCGAGTATGCGACTCTAGAAAGAAAGAAAGCTTGTTGGAGCCTTTCTATCTACAATGGCCCTTCACAAGTCTTTAGATCGCCACCGGGTGGCTAGTTCACTCGTCAAGTCAACATCTACATAGAATCTGGTCCGAGGGGGTAGTATAGTCCTCTGAAAAATATTGATTACAAACATGAGTACAAAAGTACTCAGCAAGTCTTACCACGTAATCCTATCATGCATGCATTCTCTCAAGGAAGGAGGTGGAGTTGTTTGCAGCAAGCCATCTTGACTCTTGGCTAAGCTATCCACGTGACACACTTTGTAAAGCATTTTGTCGCATACCCAGTCCACTCACCATCATCATTACTCCACTGTGGATCTCTCTCGTCATCCCCGAGAGGGCCATCCACGATACTCACACTTATCTTGAGGCTTTAGTAGTATCCATTTACTTGTCTATGAACCTGATATAGGTAACCCAGAAGTCCTTCTCCGTGGACACGGCTATTCAATAGATCATATATAACCCTGCAGGTGTACTTCTTCACACGCTCACCACTTATCGCTGCTACACGACATGTACTCGGCAACCTTCAAGCGAAGCCCAACGGGGGTTTCGGCCAGCCACCTAAACACTCAAGTCCCTAGTCCAGTTTATCGCCTATTCGGTTCCATCCGCAGGAGTCCGCCGAGGTTTCCCATACAGCCCCGAACGATGTGTGGTGGTTCCCGAGATACCAAACGGGCACTGGGCACACCGGGCCGGTGTTTCACCGCAACACAACCCACCCCTAAGGTCATGCTGCGTAATGCTCCCCAGATGCTACAAACACCAGAAACTACTTGCAACTCCCGGACTATGAACAGGTGGTTAAGAAGCCGAGAGGGTCAATTATGGATCCCAATGTGTGGTAGTAACTGCTTCATGGATCACAAACACAGATCTCAGTTCCTAAGTTCGCTTCAATGAAACAACCCACCATGTACTCCTACATGGCCTCTCATCGATACCTTTACCAAATCGTGTTCAACACTTTCACTCTTTCCAACACAACCTTTCACTCCAGTTCATCATCCCGATGAGCCGACCGACACAACTCTAAGCATAGCAAGCATAGCATGGTAGGAATCACAAACATGGCTCAATCAACTCCTACACATACTAGTGGGTTTCATCTAGTTATGCGTGGCAATGACAGTCATGCAAAGGAAGTGGGTTCAACTACCGCAGCACACAACAAAGTTGAATCGCTGTTGTCTTAATGCGTAAAGAACGAGCGTAAGCGAGAACATGGGTTTGTATCGAATGATCAATGAGTTGCTTGCCCGATGGAACGGGGTAGAGACCGCCTTCAGATGGGTAGTCGAGGTTATCTTCGGGGCGAACCTATCATGAAAACACAATCAAATAAACACACAAGACAATATGCAACAATATGATGCATGCTATGACATGGCAATATGGATGTGTTGGCCTAATGCAAGTTGAAGAACAGGGATGAACTCATTTGAATCAAGGATTCAAATGATAGCTCATTTGAGTTAGTCCTAATGGTGCAATATCTTATTCTGGTTATTCAGCATAGTTAACTTGTTTTAACATGCATGAAACCTGTACCAATGGATAGAGTGTATTTTTCTGATAATTTTTCATATATAAATCTTTGCATTTGGAGTTATAGATAAAAGTTATAAGCATTTGAAATTTGAATTATATTCTGAATTTACTATATCAAAATAAATCCAGAATTTGAATTAATGCGCCAAGATGAGGTCGGCCAGGACGCCAGGGTCAACGGGTCGTCCAGGTCAAACTGACCATGGGACCCGCATGTCGGTTAGTTTAACTAATTAACTTAATTAGAGCTAACTCCCAATTAGTTAACCGGGGTCCACCTGCCATTGACTCAGAGTAAGGGCCAATGTGGCCCACAATGCTGGTCGCTGGTCAACTCGCCGCTGCCAGCCGGCGAGGCCAGGCGCAAAAAGAGCAAAGTAGTTTTTGCTCCTTCCGCCACCAAATGGGCGCGGAAGGCATCTACGTGGAGCTGGAGATGAACCGCAGCTCTTGGTGAGGTTAGTTGGGGTAGGGGTGGCTGAGTTGGCGCCAGCGATGAGTTTGGCGGCGGCCTGGCCCGGGTGATCTCGGGTTTGTTGCTAGGGGGCAAAGTGAGCTGCGGAGTGTGTGGTTAGACCCAACGCAGCTCGGTGAGTGCGATGGACACGCGTGGCGTGGCTGGCAGGCCGGAGCCTCGCCGGGCGATTTAGCTCTGGCGCGCGTGCGCTCGGGGTGGTCGTGGTTGCTGTCGCTGGGGCACGAGAAAGAGAGTGGAGAGGATGGGGAGGTAGCTGTGCTCACAGCGATCCCAGAGAGCCTCGTCTGGGGTCGGGGATGCCTCGATGCGCGGCGACGACGGCGAAGGGGATCTCCGGCGGCTTCGAGCTCTACGAGGTCGGTGTAGTGGCTTGGGTACTTAGAGCGAAAGCGGACTGGCTAGCTAGGGGTAGTGGAGCGCGGCGAGCTCCGGACATGGTGGGAGGAGCATGGGGGG